>JAYDZG010000009.1:18535297-18547843 GCA_034509265.1 Microcambeva bendego | reverse complement strand
ATGTAATTATTGCCTTCCGCGTTCAATTGATGAAAGCTGACTTTCTAGTACTAATGATTAAATTGGTATTTTTGGGGTGCTAAACTTGGGTACAGGGTGGTTAATCAGTATACTGTTATTTTCAGTGAAGCGACAAGATACTCAGTAATAACTTATAATAATCAGGACAATATAGTAATCAGTCATTAAATTCCTTATCCCAGGAAAAATGCTCCATGACGTTACTAACAGATGTGTTCAGAAGATATTCAACATTTTGTGTTTTTGTTATCATATAAGCTATTCCACCATGCAAAGTTAATGTATTTTGCAGGTAAAATTATAACCCTGTTGGTGCAGTTGTTTAAAATGAATGTTTGTAGTTGACTCTGGCATTAGATGGCAGCAAAACTATAAATAAAGTGGATGTTTTTCATGGGAGGTGTTGTGGTATTAATTACATAAAATACAGTAATACTAGAATTAAAGAGGGCCCACATAATGGTAGTATATAACTTTACCGTTTCACACAAATTAGTTTTGCATACTATAAATGTACCTCTCTAGTTTACCCCCATGGATGACCTTTCCACTTTTTTAATATTTATTTAACACATAATGAAAATACATCAATGCTTAAGTGATGAACTACAAATTGTAGTAACAGTAATATTAAAGGGAAAATACTTTTTCATGGATGTGTTTAATACTTGCTTTTATAATCAGGTTTCACTTGGCAAATTTTTTTTTACAGCAAAATGAAAGTAAGCCTATTAGTTACATATTTCATTTCATTATAGCAGTTTATACAAAATACAATTTACAATGCTCATAATTTTAGGTATAAAAGTATAGTACATCTCTTGGAATAAAAGAGTATTAATGAATGTATGAACACTATAAATTCATAACACAATACATTCAAAATGTTATTATTATAATCAGCTAACATTTATATAGTTTATGATACTGGAATACACTCAGATAAAATATTGCACAATTTTACTTCATACAGAATCAGCTTCAAGTATGTAAACATGTAATCAGATATTATTGCCCGATACTGTCACATGTCACATCCTATCTAACATTCACAAAGATTACTACTTTTAATAGATTTCCTGTGGAGCTTCATCTGTTTTTGGATATCTCTGTCCTCTTTTCCCTTTCTAAAAACACACCAGTGCTGGTGAAGTCCTGGGGAGTCATTCTTCCTTTAGACTGGCAAAGAAAATGCAGATATTGTGCTGGAGAGAAGCAAGTCCCAGAGTTCCAAACAAATACAAAAAGTGAGTAACTGCTATACTGCTGTCTTAAACCTGCTGTCATCCCTGGTAATGACTGCCTGTTCACACAAACACCCATTCTCCTTAAACACCCAAGTCCTTATATTCAGTCCAGCATCTCTACTACAGCATGACAAAATAACGCTCCAACATTTGGACACACTAGTGGTAATTTCCCACATTTGTCCCTGAAGAGAACCCCCTAAAATGTAGTGAAGGAGTTGTCAGTAGTTTTTCAGCAAAACAAGCCGCTTGATGTCGTTTAAGTAAGTTTTTGAGGTGAGCTCTGAGCTTGAGGAGTGGTGAGAATGATATGACCTTCCTCTTGAGCTGGAGCGGTGGAGCGTTGGCGAAGGGCACGCCTCCGTCTGCGGCCGTAACCACATGGACTGATTTTGTGAGGGGGGGCGCTGATCATTTTACCACTGATCTGGTTGATGTGGTAGGCCAGATCGTGCACTGAGCAAGTAAACAATATACAGCTTCTTTTTACCCTCCCACTAGGTTCATCGCTGTGAAGAGAAAGAAAGTGTTTCATAGCATTATTCAAATTCTGTTGACATTGTTTAGAATGCAAACTGGCTGACTTTTTCATTCAACACAAATACTCTGATTGACTTATTGTGTGGAATAATTAAGCTCAATCCTTTTGATTGGGTTTGATTGCTGACTATAAGTACCCAGGATAATAATTTTATCCCGAATGTGTGGAATTAAGCCACATGAATCAGATATGAAGCATTTTTACTTTTGCACGATAAACATGAAATAACCATTTCTTACCTTCTCTGTATGATAGCTGTCTCTGTATCATTGCTCTCAGCTGAATCTATGCTTCTCTTGGGGCCACAGAGATCCCTCTTGAGCCTGTTCTGTAGCCGAACATTCAGCCTGGCACACAACAACCAGAAACAGATCAGCAACAAAACTGTAAATGAGACTTGGTGAGATAAAATAATGCTTGGACGTACTTCTTTTCTCCTTCAGAATTGAGCCGGAGTGTTGCGCTTATAACGCAGGGTAGAAAAGCAGCCAACAAAAACCACATGAGAATAGTCTGAGGTACCATCCGCATTTTGGCTTTATCCTGTTGGTGAAATAAAAAGTTTGATTCCGGTAGCTGTCAGCTGATCACTGTATTGCATTCATTATATTACAAATGTATTTAGCATCTATTATGCACTGTTCACTACATGACCAATGTATAGCATTCGTGCAGCTGCTTGAGGGAGATGTGAGTGAGGCAAGTGCTCTCTGAGAGCCATGCTGCTTCGCTGGGGGTTGAACGAGAGCTGCTTCATACCAAGTGATGATACAGACTTCAAACAGCCAGATCCGTTCCAAACTTCCCAACTAAATGTCATTTTAGTTAAACCGGTAGATACTACAGAAATTCCAGCTGATCATAAAGTCTGTAAGCATTCTAGACATACATACCTGAGAAGCTTTGTTCCTCAGAATTAATAACTGTAGTCCTGACTTTTCAACACTTTCAAGACTAGGTCTAAAAAATATGTCACGCAAATAAGGTCCAGTATCTGTAAGCTAGTTAAGGACGCAGCTGTGACACTACCAGTCTTCTGAGTCTAAAAGGCAAACCTGGGAGCCTTTTATACTTTACAGGGGGTGGGAAGAGGCGGGGGCTTATATGACTGACAGTGTTCAATGCATCCCAGTTCTAAGCAAACTGAAAACTTTGCATGTCTTATGGGGACAAATAATTATGATTTAATCCTTATTAACAAAGCTGCCCATCAATGGTTGTATTCCATTTGTTGTTATCATTTCAAAACTAATCTTTATATTGTGTTTTGTGCAGACCCAAGAGGCCACATGCTATTCAGAGTAGAATTCCAAATAAGTTTCTAGCCCTGTGTGACCATGGTAACATCACGGTAAGCACCTTAATCAAATGGCTTCTACGTGTCAAGACTGCTTATGCCCTTGTCTTGCCTTTTTACATTTACATTCAGATTTTCACCATTTAACAGACACTTTATCCAAATTGACTTACAGTACACTTCAAGCAAACGATGGTAAGAACCAGCCTGGTGGGGTTTGAACCAATGATCTTCTGACTATTAGTCCAGTGCCGTAACTGCTATGCACCTGTTATTGGTCATATTGTTTTGCCTGATGGGTGGATGTATATTCTCCAGGTCAAAGAGGCAAACGTCTGTTCAACCCAATATTTTTATTAAGACAAAGTTTGACGAAGTGTCCCTGCTTGTTTAAGTTAGAACAAGACTCTAAAAGAGAATAATTGAATGAATGATAGTAAATAATACAATCTTTATATTTATAAATATTATCTCAATAATTTTGCAGAATGGAATAAGCTTAGTGTGGCACAACGGGTAACACCATCCCTTCCCATCAAGAAGGTTCTGGGTTTTGTCCCCCATATGTGGGATTTCCTACTTATTTTTTGGTTAATTTCACCTGTTGTGACCCTGAAAAAAGTGGTGATAAACAGACAATGAGTTAATTAATGAACAAGTATACACAACTCTACAGTTTATTGAATGGTAAAGTTGTTCATTTCCTAATACTAAAAATTGTAAGTACTGACCCACTGAAATGGCCAGAGTTTTAAGGTCAAAGCTGCTCTGCTCGATGATTTTATGGCCAAGTAATTATTTGAATTTGGCATATGCACAGTGCATTACATGTTATTACGTGATTGGATTGGATCCTGCTGACCATGACCAGAAGGGCCTGGAACATATGAGATTTATTAAAACAATATTTATTTGCTGATGAATATTCATCTACTCAATGCCAAATTTTATAAGCATCCTGTTGAGAATAAGAGATGGGCCTGAAAGCAAGTGTCTCAAATTGCTATTACAATCCCAGTCGTGTATTGTGAAGATTAAGTTTGTGCACAAAAAATAATCACAAACAGATTTAGATGGCGGAAAACAGAGCAATGGAATACCTCATGACCAATTTATTTTAATACATTCTTACATCTATTCAAAGGAGGGGATAAAAGCTGTACTTTGTTTAAAACATTGTTTAAGGTGTAAATTATTAAAGCACGCCCGAGTCTTAACCTGGATATGACTGCTGTCACAACAACCGGGCAATTTATCAAATTGTTTCTAACTTAACATCTAGCCAGTAATGGCTTTAACCCTCAATTGCTTGGAAATTATACTGTCACAGTACTGCAAGTCACTTTGGATAAAAAGTGTCTGCTAAATGCTGAAAATTACAGAATAAAAATTTGTAACAGGGATGAATTTATCATTTATCATAACTTTATTATTATTATTAATAATAATAATATGAGATAGGGGCTAATAGAAACACACTGGACGGGGTGCCAGTCCATCCCAGGGCAGACACACACACATTCTCAGGGCAATTCAGTGTCTTAAATAAACCGCCTGACTGCCCAAGTAACCAGAGCACCCGGAGGAAACCCAGGGAGAACACCACACCACATAGAAAGGACCTGGACCGCCCCACTTGCGGATCATAATTCTTGCTGTGAGGCACCAGACCTACCCACTTAGCCACCATGCGACCAATTCTTTGAGCAGTGGTTTAAGAAGTATAAATTGAATCATTAATGGTAATTTGGACACATTTTAGATTGTGAAAATAAATAATGGTCAATATTCAATGGCAGAAAACAAGTATTGAATTACTTGAGTTTTTTTTTATCAAATTCATTTAATAATTTCAGCTTTGGAATTTTTATTCAGTGAAATGTATTAATATACCCAGGACCAACTGCAGATAAATAACTAACAACTCCACCACTGTTCTCAGCATTGTATATGCATCCTTTCTTTCTGTAAGCATGATAAATTATTGACAGAAATATGTGTTTCCAATTATAGCATACAGTCATCTTGAGTACGCCATTGAAACACTTGTGACGCACTTGTCCGGGGGCTTGTGGTTTCATTAACTACCCACTTAATTATCAAACACATTGTACTGATTATCATGTTTAAGGACTTAAACTTTGTTTAAATAGATTTTCTGCATAAACTGGGTTCAGCTGGACCCAAAGATTGTTCTGGAGATACGTTTTAGTATAGAGATTTAAGTCCAGATTAATTTATTCCATTGATTCAACTTTGTGTACCTAGATTATTGTACATGCATCATAAAAAACGAAACTTCTTGTTTTATCATCTCACTATTTTAGCATAATGTCACTCATGCCATACCATGGCCACTGATGCTCCCACATAGATGACCGATGTGTTTTGCATCTACGTTAGCTTATTAAATGAGCTTAGCTAAGCAGAATCTCATTATTGTTTGAGAATACCTTTTGTCAGGCAAAATCTCCTACGTGCTTTAAAGCATTTCTCTGTGCACACACTTACTATCTCCTTTCAACACCCAGGCCACAAGGGACACCAGCATGCACTGCTTCACCTTAATATACACCATTAATCAAAAGGTCAGAGAGAACGTGTGTTTCCCTTAAAACAGCAGCAGGTGCATTTCAACACTGTGATTATGGATCGTTCTTGGAAGTCGTAGTACATCAGCTGTTCATTTAAAAATTGGCTTGTTCCAAGTAAAAAAACACCACATTTTGCTGCCATGTCTTTTCAGCTCACTAACAGTGTTAAGTAGAAACAGTAACATGTTAAAATATTAGCATGGTCTGCCTAGTAGTTAGTATTAATTGTATAATTCGTTGTAATTAATTGTATAATAATTATAATAACGGCTTTATATCAGCTGCCATGTAGCTACTTTGTTTATTTTATGCTTATGGGCATGCCAGTACATCTGGTCCATGATTCTTATTGGGTCACATTATAATGTTTTGTACTAAGAATCGTAATTTGCTACATTTTAAATAACAATGATTACCGAGTAAAAAATAAACCGCTAAAAAATAAGGTTACCAGATTATAATGGTTTTGTGTCAAAAAACCTTTAAAAATCGGCCAAAATGCATGAAGAACTGTCCATCTGGTAACACTGTACACAGCGTTCATTAATACAGTAAGCATACATGTCATATTGCAAAGTACTTTTATGATTTAATGATTGTTGAACTTTGAAATGCATAATTAGTCAAATTAATAGACTGTAATTAAACATTTACAAAAATCCTGGGGGTTGCAAGTCACAGGTTTGGAACCACTAAATGTTTTATGGGGTGGTCTGTACAGAATGCCGCATAACTCATCCCTAAATGTTCAAATGTTTTTTTCTATTATATTTTAATTTAAAACAACTAATGTGAGCTTTATATCCTGTTTTATGTTTTAAAGAGTACATTATATATTTTTTCACTTGAGTAGATTGTTAAAAAAGTAAAATGAGTAAACATGTATCAAAGTAATTGTACTTTTTTTGAGAGCAGTATTTTAGTACTCTTTAATGTCAAACACAGTCACAGACAATTTGTTTTTCCAATTGAGTTCACTTCCACTTGGTACTGTGGACGGAAAGCGAAGCTCTCAGATTAAACCCATACAGTCATGGGGAGAACAATCAAACTCCACACAGAAAGGATCCAGATTGCTCCAGCTGCGAGTCAAACCTGGCTCTGTTTTTTTAAGTAAGGGTTCAGTGCTATTAATGTATTAGCTAAAGGAAGATAGCTGCCACTGTGCTACCAGTGCGCCAAGATTATGGTTATTATTGTCTTTTAATTTATTCAGAAATACATTAGGGTTGATACATGAATTGTAAATAATTTTATAATCTCAGTTTAGTATCTGATACAGAAACTTTCATTGAGGTTTACTAACAGCAGCTTGATTCCAGGCTCACAACGGTTGAGATGTGAAGAACAAAAATCTAAAGTGTTCATAAAGGAATGTTAGTGGAATGTGAGATGGATTAAAGCAGGAAATCCATAAATGATTTTAAACACATATTGGCATGTGAAGAGGGTCTTTGAATTGCGTGTGATCAGAAAAGTCAGGCCATGAATCATGTTGAGTGCTGTTATCATCTTGGGGTGAATGTCACGAATACTTTAATTGCCTAAACGTTATCCTCTCAAAAAGCAGAGGATTTTTTTCATTTATTTTTATGTGTGTGTGGGGGGTGTACAGTTGCCAACATGTGATTTAAATTTGACCCTCTGAAAAAAACACCTGGAGATGTATTATCTTCAGATTAATGCTGTCATGCAAGACGTACTGTATAACACATAGGGAAATCCAGCATATTCAATTAACATGACATTTAATATCTTATCATTTGTTGTGCCATTACATTACCATGACAAAGTATTGGCCTATTTCGGTTTCAGCATACATTATTTGCCACAAAAGGTTTCAGATCCTCAAACTAAATATAAAAAGGATAACATAGTGGAAAAAGAAACTACATTTTCATTTTACTTATCAGCAACATCAACTTTTACATCGCCGTGAAGGAATTTTGGCCCAATCTTCTTTGCAGAATTGGTTTAATTTGGCCACATTGGAGGGATTTTACGCATTAACTGCCTGTTTAAGGTTCTGCCATAGCATGTTGATTGGGTTCAAGTCAGGACTGTGATGGGGCCACTTCAGAACCTTGATTCTTTCTTTTAATGGATTTAAAGATAAACTTGCATATTGAATTGTTAAATAATTCAAGTCGATGTCTGTCCATAAGCACCACAACACTCAATCATTTCCCTGTGTGATTGACGCTTGCTGTGCTGTATTAATGAATGTTGTGATAGTTTAAGAAGGACATAATAGGTTTTCGTAGAGATGTCTTTTATTATGTTTCAATTTATTATTAATCATAGCATTATCCGAAAAGATTTGGGGATTGTTGCAGTGTTGTTTTTTGCTGTATCTTGGTTTAAATTGCCCCAGTCTGAGTTTCTGTGTGCCGCAAACTCCCCGAAGTTTTAATGATGTGTAGGTTTTGTGTAATTTAAAATTATTGAGGCTTGATGCTCAGGTGGCATAACATGAGTTGCTAGCACACCAGCGCCGAGACTCTCGGCTCTGCTCCAGGTCGGCTGGGCTTGGTTAATGTTCGGATAAGACAATATTACCCACCAGCCCTCTAGGGTGTGAAATGACCGGGGTGGGGCTGTACACATCATATGACATACACATTGGGTGGAGTTACCCCCTGCTTGGGCAACACTGTGGTCCCAGTTTGGCCCTAATCTACACCCTATTCCTAATTAATCCCAAAGATTAACAGATAATGCCATGGTTTTGTGCTAAAATGCAGCTTTAATAGGCCTGTGTGTGCATCTTTCTAAACTATGTCTAATCAATTTAAATTCCAGTTAGTAGACCCAGCAAAGCCACGGCATCTGAACACATTCGTGAAAATTATATTATAATTTAGATTTTTAATACATTTTTGAAAAACTCTGTCAATGTGTTTGTACTTTTCTTAAGTAAGTGAAATGTGCCTAACATGAAGAGATGCCACCAGATTAAATGAACTTCATCACCGACAAATAATTAGATCATGCCACAAATTTAATTAATCAAGAACTTTTTACCCCTGTCAGTTATTTCTCTTGTTGCATTTATATTTTGACATAGTTTTTTGACCAATGTTTCATTAAAAATCTCTGTATACTTTTGATCTTAGCTTTACCAATCAGAACTCAAACTTAAAAAGGTTTTTGGCTTGGTAGGAATAAAGCAGATTTTATAGAGCACTAAATGTGCAACATGTGCAGATTTCCTTCCACCATAAAATGAAAAATGCTCAGAAGTGGTTTGACTAGTCTTAGGTATAATGTGACTTAATTATTCTAAATTGTTAGAAATCATTTGCAAAAAATAGTATAAAATGTACAAAAAGTATTCCATGTTTTCTGTAATATTATTAAATGCCAGTAAATAAATATATAAGTAAAACTATACCAGAAAGTCTGTATACTGTTAAAACTGGAAGCACTACAGTTGAACCTTTTTTGTAATTTATAGAGGTTGATATTTTTCCATCTACACTATATAGTCAAAAGTATGTGGACACCTGACCCTGTTGCTGCTGCTTGACACATGATCAAGGTCCTTAACCCTTAATTGCTCAGACTGTATACTGCAATGTAAGTGCTTTGGATAAATGTACCTGCTAAATGTAGAAAATGTAAGAAATGTCAATGTTGAAGTCTTCAGCTTCTTGAAATCATTGTCTGATTTGCCCTTTCGGAATGATGAACATTCACAGATTGACAACAACATTTTATGAAGCACGATGTAGAACTAATTATAAAATATGGTGTGTAAAAACATCGTGTGTTAGATTTAAAGTCTGTAACGCGTTTGATTTGAGCTTCAATTAGAATAATAACGGTGTTCTGCATTAATCCATCCTAAAATGAAACCAGCTTTTAGGCGCTGACTTCTTTCAAGAGTTTATGGAGCCAGGTGGGGTCCTTTGGTAATTAAAAAGCTGCTTTCCACATGTGGGTTTTAAAATCAAAACATCTGTTTGGTACTTATATTTGTCATTGTACTAATTAACAATGATTGTCTTGGAATGCAGAACTTAAAACTTGTAGAGCTGTTGAATAGATGTATTTTGTTTATTCCTAGAATATAATTTGGCCTAAATGAGACAGCTGATACAGTCTTAACATGTGTATCCAATCGCAATGATCTAGTATGCGTGGAATGTACGGTATTAGCTTTATGGTGATTCTGGTGTCAAAAGTCAAAGAAAAGGCAAGTGGAACCAGTAATCGCTGTGCTTGTTTTTAACCCGTGCAGGAGTTAATGAGGGGCACATGTAGCCCCGTGTAGAAGCAAGACTTTTTAATAGGATCTGTTCATCTGCTGGTACCTCATATCATTTTGTTTTCAGGGTTTCAGTTAAGCGACACTGACAGCCTCACTTGAGGGTCTGTTTTCAAATTAAGGAAAATGTGTTCCACTTAATCATGTCTTACATCGTCTCCCAACCCATCCCACTGAATTGCATCAGTCAGGAAATTCCAACTGGCTCCGGACGGCAGAGCTGAGAGTGACACGAAGAATTTGAAATGTCAGCTCTGGTGTGCTAGCATGTTTTGCTGCTGTTCCACCTGAGCACCCAATATGTTTTACATTTAAAATAATATAGGTTTTATATTATAAAACCATAAGTTTCCTCTGGGTGCCCACAGTCCAAGACTACAAAATGATACAAAAATTGCCCTGTGTGTGTTTCCTGTTATGAATTGGCAACCTGGTGAGGGTCTTTCTTGCCTTTAACCAATGGATCAGACCCACCGTGACCCTGACCAGGATAAAGCAGCAGTAAAACAGAAAATAAATGAATCATCATTGGCAAACGATTCAAGCATTAGATAAGTCCTGTTGTTCCGACCCTATTATTTGGGAAAGAAATGACAGGAGTTTGAAGTAGCCTGTCAGCTCTTACTATTCTCTCACTTTCACTTACAGATGCTCCGCATTGCTTCACCTCATCAAGTCCGCTGCCAAACAAACTGTAACTAGAACATCTTTGCGTAATGTTTGAGGCATCTGTACAGATGGGAGAAGGCATCGGAGGGCTGTAAAAATAGACAATGAATCATTCAAATTTGCACAATCAAGTTACCAAGTTTAGCAGCCCATGACTTTTATCTGCTATCTAATCTTGGCTGTGTAGAATGAGTTTAGAATCATAATCTAGGGCAGGCGGAATGCCTTTATTTGACATATATATAAATACATGAGTGTAGTAGAATGAAATTATTTTTCCACATATTCTAACTTGATTGAATGCTGGGATCAGAGTGCAGGGTTATTGTGTGACATCCCTGAGACTAAAGACCTTTGCTTAAGGGATTCAAACTCACAAACTTTTGAATGGCAAGAGAATTTGGTCTACTGCACACTTCTTTATTCACTTGTTTTTGAATGGAACGTCCATCAACAGGTGAGGTTTTTTTTTTTTGTTTTTTTTGTTTAAATTTTTTTGGCAATCTGGTCAAGCATAGTTTGTATCTTGCATAGTAGAACTGTAGCGTTCCAGGGTCTTAAAGACACAAAATAAACCTTTACTTGTTGATAGGAGTCAAACTATACTTTCTGTAGCCACCGGAAGGAGCCGACTGCATTATGAGCCCAAGGTTCTACAGCTTGTGACAGGAAAATTACAATTCCCTCTTCTGGGCAATCACCGGCAACGAGGCGCACCTAACTGGAAAGGTATTTTAGCATTTTAATCCAATCTGTGCAGTAAAACACACATATACACAATAGTGAACACTAGGGGGCGGTGAGCACATGTGCCCAGAGTGGTGGGCATCCCTAGCCATAGAACCCGGTGAGCAGTTAGGGTTTGGGTACCTGGCTCAAATGCACTTCAGTCATTACCTTTCGGCTCTGGGAATCGATCTGCAACCTTCTGATCACAGGCCCAGTTCTGTAACCACCAGGCCACGGCTGCCCCTTAACATGCCCTTTATTTTAATTGTTCAGCAAGCCACTTCTCGGAGGTTTTCTTTTATTATTGATGGTTTGAATATTAGTAGAATTTAGTTAACTGCTTCGAGGGTAGTGAATCTAGGGTTTATTTCGATTGGCTTGAGCTTTAGTTGGGTTTTCTCCACGTCGGCTCCTCCCCTCCCAGGTCGACACTTGGTATCTATAAACAGGTTTTCTTCAATTACCACCTCCTAAATGCCTGTGTGTGAACACCGTTTGGTGTAAACTTCATTAGGCTTCCCCCAAAAACATACTCATTTCCTATAGAGTGTGGGAAACATGATACCAAAACAAGGCACACATGAAACGGCCATGACGGCCTACTCCCATTCATCATGTGCGATGTAGATTTACTGGGAGCCTTTGGGTAGAATGTCTTACGTCAGACAACATTCTACATTCTACCTAAGACTTATTCCAGAACACTTAAGGATGAGACAGGACTGGAAATCTGGTAAGGCCGAAAGACAGGACTGGAGGGCTGGCTCAGTGTGGTGACTGGACTGGAGGACTGGCTGGGATAGCTGATAATACTGCAGGACCGGCTGGGACTGGCAACAGGACTTCAGGTCAATATGGTTCTTGAGCACAATTGACATGTCGAAACCACAAGGAGTTTCAATGCAGACACTAGACATACAGGTAAAAGTATGGTGGTTTCTATTTGGAACCTTGGCAGAGGCATGATGACAAGTTCAGATCAGATCAGATCAGAATCAGATCAGAAATACTTTATTGATCCCAGGGGGAAATTGCAGGTATTACAGTAGGAACCATTTATATAGAAGAAGTTACCGACCTCTGCAGCTGTATCTGGAATGAATCTGGCAAATCCTCATGCCAACTAGTCAGCAAACTAGGCAGGAGTTTAATAATTAATCACTGGGTGCCAGTTCAAG
>JAYDZG010000009.1:18500972-18512425 GCA_034509265.1 Microcambeva bendego | reverse complement strand
TCCACAGCATATCATGGTCCACATTATTAGTCCAAAGTGTTGCAAGAAGAACATGATAAACTCTATTCATATAGTGACTGGAAGGTTCCAAGCTCTCTCACTACATAGCATCACTTTACTGCCCTGATACCTTTGCACTGAAAGTGTTCTGAAGCCAACAGAAGAGTTGAGCACCTCATACTGCTCCAGTGCTCCTTGCCTCTCCGTCTCCAGTCTCTGAAGCTGATGCATGGCGGCCTGCAGCGCGTTCTCCTTTTCCAGACGTTTTTTTTCCAGCTCCTCTTTCTCAGCTTGTGTCTGAGAGATAGCTTGCTGCTGCCTGAGGTGGATCTGCTCGAGCTCGGCACGTTTTGCTGCCTCTTCCTCCAGTAGTCTGTATTGAACACAACACACAATGAAAAGCTTTTACCCATCATTCCCAAAAGTGTGGACTTTGACAAGTATGGACTCCAAAAGTGTGGACTCCAAAAGTGTGGACTCCGACAAGTGTGGACTCCAACAAGTGTGGACTCCAACAAGTGTGGACTCCAAAAGTTTGGACTCAAAAAGTGTGGACTCCAAAAGTTTGGACTCCAAAAGTGTGGACTCCGACAAGTGTGGACACCGACAAGTGTGGACTCCGACAAGTGTGGACACCGACAAGTGTGGACTCAAAAAGTTTGGACTCAAAAAGTGTGGACTCCAAAGGTGTGGACTCCGACAAGTGTTATTACAAGTGTGGACTCCGACAAGTGTGGACACCGACAAGTGTGGACTCCAAAAGTGTGGACTCCAAACGTGTGGAGTCCTAAAGTGTGGACTCCTAAAGTAAAGACTCCGACAAGTGTGGACTCCAAAATTGTGGACTCCAAACGTGTGGACTACAAAAGTATGGACTCCGACAAGTGTGGACTCCGACGCACAAACATTATGGACTCGTTTGAGGTTTGGCGCCTTAACCTGTTTATATCCCAGCCGCTGTATCACTGTGACTTTATTACCTGTATCTTTGCACATTTATCACAACCTGCACAAGTTTCTTGCATTTTTTGCACATGAATCTCTGCTGATAAAAACTTTATGCTGCTAACAGAATATATTTCTACCTCATGTACCGTGTACTCAGTTTACTAGAGTTTTGAACTATCTGCAAGTACTTATCTGTTGAACTTACACGCTTTTGTATTTAGCTAAAAAATGCATAACATCGTTATGGTTGACTTCAGAGTGCCCTCAGTTAAGCAGCTTTTAACCAGCTTTTTACCTCTGGAGAAATTAACTTTAGATTAACATCATTTTGTTTCTCTTAAAATATTTGGCATGGTGTGTGGAGGCAAAACAAACTTATTTCCTTATCAAGGCAAGTTGGTCACAGATAATGCTGACTGGAACTTTTTAATTATTGTTTTTTCCTAAATTGTTCCAAAGGTCCGCCCACTTTTTCATCCCAAATTGTGTTGTCGTGTCTTTCCTTTATTATACATGACATGTGTGTCACATCTAAACCACAGTGAAACAAGAAATCATGTATCGCTGCTTAAAAGTTCCCATTCCATTTAAATGGAGAAAAATTGATCAAGTTCTTCTGTGAATGTTGTCTGAACGCTGTGACATAAATAAAATCAACGAGACAGTAAAGCTGTCGTGGTGTGAACATGTGAATGTGCTGAGGTGGGCATAAGTCTAACAGAAAGCAGGAAGAAAGCAGTTCTGTGTCAAGGAAACAGGAACCTAATACTACAGCTTCAGCGTTTCACATGTTTGAAGTGTTACACTTTTTGGTGTGTGTGCCTAACAATACATAGTCGGTGCTACAATAGCGGTCTGTATCAGCTTAACACTGAACTTGTTGCTGTGATGAGTTCACACACGGGGTTCCATCAGGTAGTCCAGTCTTTCTCTGCCTGAGCTGCTCCTACGTGTTGGGCACTGATGGATTTGGGCATTTAATTCAGGGTGTATTAAAAGTTTGAACCACAGTAGCCCGCCTGGTGGTCCACACCTGACGCCGCACCCTTCCCTGCCTTTGCGAACAGCAAATCATGGAAGTGGTTTGTGGCTTGTCCCTCGTCTGACCACTGTTGGTAGGTGCTCACTACAGCAGCCATCCACCCAGTTACCTGATCATGGTGATTTAACCTTTATCAAAATCTGGCAGGTCTTCAAACCTGTCCATATCTGCTGCACTGTAGTGTATCAGGGTTTTTTTGCTCTTCTTAATATTTTGATCAGTGTGTGATCAGAATTAAAAATGTGTATGTTACTAAAAAATAATAAACACTGTTGGGTTTTTTCAGGAATAGGACGAACAATCTTTAAACACAATATTTTTCCTACCCATAGTATGGGAGGCACTGTCACCTCACAGCAAGAAGGACCTGGGTTCGATCCCCAGGTGTAAAAAATCTCAACCGTACCATGCTTTCTATTTGCACTTTTGGTACCTGGCCTGCAGTTTGCGAACAGTCTCTTCATCCTGCCTGGCCTGTCTCTCGTCCTCGAGTGCCTCCTCCAGGCGATGGTACATATCCTCGAGCTCCCGAACACGCTGTAAATACTGCTCTAGCTCACTGGACTTCTGTGCCACCTGCTCCTCCATCTGCAACCGTACCTGATACACACATACAAATATTAGTACAAGTCTAATAGAACTGTTTAATATTTAGAAGAGCTGCGATAGGCTCTAGCACCCCTCCACGACCCTAATTAGGATTAACCGAACATTTTTTTACTACAATATACTGCTTTTTCAATGGTATTTTTTGTTTATCCCTAATCCCTAATGTTTTTTTTCAATTCTGAGGTGTGTCCTGGGCTTTAATACATCATTCAGCCCAGTAGATGAACTGGATAACCAAGAACAACCCTCTGGTGTGGTGACTAATTCAATCATTTTCAGGACATCCATGTGAAATGTCAAAGACTCCCATAAAATGAGAAACGGCTGCTTGTTAAAGTGGAATTTACTACTACACTTCCTAGATGTGCAATCATGCCAGGCAGGAAGGAAGTTTAGTCAGAAATCTTGTGAATCTTAAGCAGCTTCTAAATATGGCCACAGCAGACCACCGTAATAAATTACATTAAACATACGATAAAACATTCTAATTGTGTATTGCTAAATAAAAGATTTTTCCTAATCCTTGTGAAGCTGAGAGACATGACAAAATCTCAGTCATGTTATATAACAAGACTGTTCAGTCACTTTGGGACTTGATGTGAGTCTACAAGATTGTTTGTGGGCTGTCGTCAATTAGTAGTCTAATCTAAAGTCTGAGTATGCTTCCACATTTCAGAGAATGACAGTAAATATAGAGGAAGTTATGCTAGAATGAAGTTCCTAAAATACTATGTATGCAGATTAAGTAGGTGGAGTGTGTAGGTTTAGTGTGTGTGCGGCGAGAATATGAAATTTTCCGAAGGGAATTTCCACAGAAACGTTAAAATTTAAATATTTAAACGGTTAACTTACACTGCATTACAATATGCAGTGTTGCAGCCAGTAATGACCTAGTGTGTGAATGAGTATAGATACCATTTTCTCTTTCTCCATTTCAGCTCTGAACAGGTCCTCCAACTCGCTGTGCGTCTGAAGGCGCTTGCGCTCCTCCTCGGCTGCCGTGGCTGCTGCCTCCTCTAGTTTCTAACCGACATAAAGAACCAACATACTTTTATTTTTGCATGCACAAGGTAGTATACACTGGTGTGTATATCATCTTTCATTGTCTTTAACCCCTTATCCTAATTAGGGTCAGGGAGGGGTGCCAGTACCTACAGGACAATTCAGTGTCTCCAATGAACCTTATAGCATGTCTTTGGACTGTGGGAGGAAACCGGAGTACCCGGAGGAAACCCATGCGGACACGGGGAGAACATGCAAACTCCACACAGAAAGGACCTAGATCGCCCCACCCGGGGATCTTGCTGTGAGGCAACAGTGCTACCCACTAAGCCACCATGCTGCCCCTAGTGTGTGTGTATAAATAGGATACATGGGAGTAAGGATCTGAGCGAGTTTGAAAGCTAGATGACTGGTCAGAGCATCTTGAAAACTGCAGAACTTGTAGTGGTCAGTATTAAAGGGGATGCAAATAATTTACCGTGGACACCAGCGACAGGGTCATACACGTCCAAGGCTCACCCGACACGCTGGCCCGTGGAAGGATCCTCGATTTTAACCCATTTAACGTTCATCATTTCATTTTCTTAAACCACTCATCCGATTTGGGGGTGGATAGGGGTGCTGGAGCCTATCCCAGCTCTTCAACGGGCGCAAGTAACACCCTGGATGGGGCACCAGTCCATCACAGGTACCTACAGGACAATTCAGTGTCTCCAATCAACCTGATGGCATGTCTTTGGACTGTGGGACACGGAGAGACCATGAAAATTCCGCACAGAAAGGACCTAGATCACCCCAGCCGGGGATCGAACCCAAGACCTTCTCACTGTAAGGACAGTGCTACCCACTAAGCCACTGTGCCGCCCCCATTCTACACATTTTTGGTAACATTTGTTTGTGAGGTGCTCTTTAAACACTAGAAGTTGTCATTGGTGGTGAGTAGATAAAAAACGTAAAAGTAATCAAACAGCATGTAGCACAGAAGCAAGTCAGTAATAAACCCAAGAACAGCAGGACTTCACAGCAGACCAAAACACAAAGGTTAACACAAGTCAGCTTATTTCAACAGAGACCTTCCTGTTATGTTTAGCGTCTGAAGTGTTAAAAAAAACTTATCACCAGACAACCAACACAACAATATCAATTACATAAACGGTTCTTGTGTGACCATAACCGCAGTTAATCACGATACACAATGTTTGTCTTGAAAAGTTCCAAAATTAAGGCAACTGGTAGCACTGAAGGAATTTAACCTCCAGGACCAAAATTCATTTGTTCATATTTAGGACAGATATTTGAAAGACGCCCATCCTTGTTAAACTAGAACATCCATCTTTGAACAGAGGTTATGACATCAGTCATCATCCACATTTAAAATGGTCTTGAGATCTCTTCCTAAGCAGTTTAACCACCAATAATATTCTTAATGTAGATGTTAGAAGCAGGAAAATGGGCAAGCGAAAGAATTTGAGCTAGTTCAGTAAGGGACAAATTGGGATGGCTAGTCGACTGGGTCATAGCATCTCCAATACTGCAGCTCTTGTGAGCTGCATCTATCATATCATACCTTTTTGGTGTATATTCCATTGGCATACATAAACAATATTAGCTATAACAATGCAAAGTTTTGTGTTAGGTCATGTGAAGTTGCTTCCACGCTTGAGTGGGTGGGAACGTCTTAATATATCATTACACCTAAAGAAAGACTTGATCAAATTGCCGGGTCACCATAACCACATCATCACATAACACATTTTTACGAACAAGGTCGTTAACCATTAGTTAAACTGAATGCAGCTGTAACCACTTTGTCGCCCCTTATTTACCGGTAGGCGTTGGAGTGCCCCTGGCATGACGGCAGGGTCGTGTGAAATATCTCAGGTGGGACAGCTGAGTCACAGACTTGGTCTTGTTTCTCAGTGTGAGCTTCCTGAGCCAGTATTGAGCCTGGCTATCACTCTCCTGGTACGTTTATTGTCCTGCTGTGTGTAGGGGCTAAATGGGGAAGGCAGTGGCACATCAATGGCAAATTGTTCTCCATTCACACTACAGTTCAGGATCATGTGGTTCAGACAAAGAGAACTTGTTGTAGTAAGTTAGAGGATTGTTTCTATTTTATTCCGTCTGCACGGTCACAACAACATTCTATCAGCATTTTTGAATCTTGTGTAATGCTCACATTCTTGTAGAAGAGCTGACTGAAACTATCTGTACACAAGGGGGATTGTTACAACTCTTGTTATCAAGTGTTGACCTCACTGCACCAGCCAAAAAAAACCCCGTAAGGACGCTTAAGACAACAATTGATATGAGAGGAATTTGTAATCATGAACACTTGGCTACTCGGTATCAATAAGTATTGACAATAATTTTTTGTGTCTTTTTTTAACGCTAATGGGATAAAGGAATGGAATTATAAAGAGCTACGTCTGATTTATTTGGGTAAGGAGTGCTACTTGCAACTCAGGTCAAGTGGGGTTGAGTAAGCCATCGAAACTCACCCCTCCCCCGTCCACCTTAAAGACCCATACACCCTTAAATACAATCAACATCTCTTTTAAAACAGTGAAACAAAGACAGGTTCTAATCTGATCAGGCCATACTGAGAGGTCTTGGCCAAGATGATTAACTTTCACAAACTGCCAAAACCTGTCCATAGTTTCAGCGTAACTCGATGTATATTCCCTCTATGTTTGTTTAGTACTTTAAGATTGGTTATACCGATTGAATAGTGGAACATACCAACATCAATCAGTGGGCTATATGTGTCCATTTATAAGACAACAGAGAGCTTATTATGGAGGGTGGTGGGGTAAGCGTACTGACCGTCCTCATAGCCTCAAGCTCTCTCTGCTTGTTCTCATTGGCTGTCTGGAGCTCTTTCATTCTGAGTTCGAGCTGCTCCTGTTCGGCTTGTTGTTTCTCTCGCAGCTCTCGGCGCTTGTGCCGGGCTTCGTGATGTGGAGCCGGGCGACCTATCTTCAGCAGAGATATACACGTCTGAGTAGCTAAAACAGATTCAGAGAAAGTAGTGTAAAATATTTACACACAGTCTATTCATGCATTTATCAGCTTGAAGTTAAGTAAAACTGAGTCATTTTCCCACCTTGGATCCATTCCTGCTTCTTCTTTTTATCTGAGGCACTAATTTCATAACTTTTGTCTGAGCACTTGACAAAAAAAAGGCACTTTTTCCCTTCCTTATCTGGTAATGACTGCAGAAAGGACAGGAAGAGCCACAAAATGTGTCAGCATAATACAGGAAAAGGAAATAATTACCAGCATTAATGAAAAATGTTGCAATACATCACAACGCCCACCTAAATTGTTTGAAGGAAGCCATATGGTATCATATCGATAATCCATGTGAGTGTGAATTGGTAATTTATTTTTAGATTAAGATTTTTGATTTTGAGGTACTGACTTGATATAGTAAATATAAACTTAAGGTAATGTAAACATTTAAAGTTTGATTTTAAAATGTTTGTATATTACATTTAATTAATACTTGATAAGTCATTTATGTGAAATGATATATAGATGTTCTATGGTGTATACACAAGTATAGTTTGAATGTGACTATTAAAGTCCCATTGTATCACTTTTAAACACCAACCAGGCATGTTACACAGGTAAATGAATATCACTGATTATCTCTTCATCATGGCTTCTGTTAGTAGGTGAAGTACATTATGCACCAAGTAAACAATGTATCCCCAAAGTTAATGTGTTTGAGGCATGAAAATGGGCAAGTTTAAGGATTAGATCAAGATTGGATTTGAGGAGCTAATTGTAATGGCTAGACGACTGCAGCTCTTGTGAGGGGTTCCTGGTCTGCAGTGTTCAGTATCTATCAAACTATTAAACCAAACAAGTCACAAAATTCTAAAAACCAAGTCACTGTGTGGTCACATGGACTGAAGGAAAATACTGGTTTAGATGTTTGAAATGGCTTGCCTCGACGCAGCAGTTGCCATCCAGCAGTATGTCTCCTTTTTTCTCTAAGAGATCTTCACTCACGTAGTAGGAGATGGAATTAGGCCGGAGCACAAACCACCGCTCAGTCCAGTTTTTCCGTTTATGGCCTTTTTTCATCATATAACCCTAAAAGTAAAGCAGATGTTACAAAAACACTGAAACCTTCTTCTCTAAATGTGGCAGTCAGTTCTATAAATGAAGGTATATCCAATGTCCAATGTAAAACAAAAACACTCTGTTTTTTCTGATTATTATTCAGTGTCTGTCTGTCGGTGTCTGTGCTGGAACATCTGGCCTTGGCAAAGACCTTGGTGTATTCCACATCACCCTTCCCTTTGCATACCAATTTGAACTCAAAAGAAAACACCACTGTTATCAGTCAGCTCCATTGATACCACTGGCCTTTTCCAAAACATGGATGAATTCTGGCATCTCATATCTTACAGAGGTCTGAATCACACCACACATGGGTAGAACGAAACTACATAGCTAATGCTTGATCAGCCAACTGACACCAAATGAACATTAACCAAGCCTATGTATTTTTTCTTGGGTAGTGAAAGGACTAAGAGGCAGGCCAGAAATAACATTATGACCACTGACAGGTGACGTGAATAACACTGATGATTTCTTTATCATGGCACCTGTTAGTAGGAAGGATATATTAGGATGCAAGTGAACATTTTGTCGTCAGAAAAATAAGCGAGCATAAGGATTTGAGTGAGTTTGACGAGGGCCGAATTGTGATCACTGTTTATTATGTATGTTTCTCCATAGCAGTTAGGAAGGTGGTCATAATGTTTGGCCTGATCAGTTTATGTTCTCAAGGCTATATAATCAAGCATTAAGATGCTAAGTTCATGCATTATGGTGAGGTAGAAACCTGTAAGAGCACGTATGTTTAGGTTTATTTATAAATGACCTTCATTTCCCATGTGCACAGTTAGGTCTATTTATAAATGGACGTTTATGAGAAAACAATGACCTCTCAACAAAAACTAACCTCTCTTCATAGTTCCAAATCTCTAAAAAGCCTTCACAGAAGAAGGAAGAAAAGTTCATATTAATTTCCAGTGTTTTTTTTTGCTGCTTGGGCATTGAAATACTGTTAATCGGTGACATCAGATTTAAATCATACAGAAGATGTTATTCTCACATTAGACAAATTCAGCTCAAATCTGAGGTAATCTGGGTCAAATACCTGTTTCAGTACATCCAAAATGAGCTCCTGGAAGACCTCAGTAATTCCCATGGAGAGGGTCTGTCGGTCCATGCCTTTGCTAAAGTGGCCCGTGCCAACCAGCTCGATAAGCTCCCAAACACTCAAGCACTGCTGTTGGCTGCTCAACTGCAATTTGTAGTCCTCAAACTTCTCTTCGATCCAGCTACCTCCCATAGCTTCCGTCAGCTTTCGCAGAAAGTACTCGATCTAATCAATATTATATTAAATGAGCACTGACATAAACATACACAACGTCACATAATTAGCCATCCTCGTTATTCTTAAAAGGTGCACTGTATGTAATTCATGGGGAATCTTTTCACCATTGCATTACATACTCTTTAAAATATAAAATTACAGCCATGGAAAAAATATGAGACCACTTCAAAATTACCATTTTTAAATTCTTACAATTCATGAGTATATTTTGTCTAATTATATTCATTGTTTTTCTATTTTATTGAATATAACTACACTGCTCATTTTGTCGAACACTTAACTAATTAATTGTAATATTAAAATGATCATTTTATTGTTCCACAGCGACATGTATAGTTACTTAGACAGTATTTTATTAAACATTAAGAAACTGTGAGCATCTTCTTTTGGCTGCTCCTGTTAGGGGTATCGTTGTCGACATCACTGAATTGGTTTTTGTTCCGGATGCCCTTCCTGACGCAACCCTCCCTATTTACCCGTACAGACATGGGGAGAGCATACAAACTACACACAGAAAGGACCTGGACCGCCCCACCTGGCGATCAAACCCAGAACCTTCTTACTGTAAAGGAACAGTTCTACCCACTTAGCCACCGTCCTGCATTGAAAAAAAATCTTACCTCCTCTGTGACTATGATCAAAGGGTAGCGGTCCTCTGACAGAAAGTTGAAAATGCACCATATCTTAAAGGCATCGTCATCAGAAATAAGAAGGTTGTTCCTGCTGAGATTTTTCCTGGCACACAGAGTCCAGCACATCCTGTTAAAATCCAATCGATCGAAGTTGTCCTGGACCTGGACAGAAATGGACAGTAAACATTGAAGCTAATCCAGCTTTCACTTTATAAACTGACCTGAATTAATGACAGGTGGAATAAGTCTAGAAATAACCTATATGCTAATAACATATTGATATCATTATTATGCAACACCTAGTCTCAGATCTTAGTTGAACACCCATTTGCCTTGATTTTGTTTTAATAAGTAATTCAATAATAAGTTCTAGTGAACATCTACCAACTCTGTTTTGGGTTCTTCTCTTCTTGTTCATGTGTTTAGAGTTAAATTAGGTTTAAAGCAGTCTGTAACTGCGTCCTTTAAATCCTACCAATGATTTTCCAGGACTGATTCCTTAACCATCTGCACATCACAATGCTCTGGTATATGTATGAATTCATGATCCCATTAACAAAAGTCATCACTTTTCACTTTTAAGTGATAAGCCTAATCAGACCAATCAATGTGTTCTCATTTTGACTCATCACACTCTAATCCCATGTCCCATAACTGCAAGTGAAACCTAATTCTATTGCGCATCGCCTCCTGTGAATCCTGTGTCAAGTTTGTTGCTGCTATTGCACAAGTTTCGAACTTCCGGATAATATTTGAAATTCCGGATAATACGGTGTCCTGGAATGTTCAAGGTTTTTTGGAGATTTTCTAATACCTGTGGTGCAATAACACTAGCTAAAGCATGTTGTTACCCAACCTAAGGTCATACAGATGAACAGTAGTAATACTAGTCCTTGTTAGAAGGATTAGCAATATATAGAGGTTAAACAAGTCTTACATCACAGTATTAACAAAATACTGCAGTTATTATTGTTCATTTGATGCATTCTGTTAAATACTTAATTTGACAAATCATCATGAGATGGAACAAGTAGTTCTGCCTGTGCTTCTTTTCCTCCATTGAACTGGTGTTCCCAGGGATACCCTAGAAACACAGACAGAAGTTCCTAACAATAGCGCCTTTTTGTATTGCTAAGAGCATCTACTGGGAAACAGCTAAGCATTTTCATCCCAGCAAACATTCAGCATAATCCAAACAATTGTAAAATAGTCTCAAAACATTCTAATTATTAACATTATTAGTTTCACTAGCTACTGATCTTCACAACTTCACAATGTAATATTTTCAGACACACAAGACCAGAATCTGTTTGACGATGAAGGAGCCCCATAACTTGCCTGTATACTTGCTTGTGTACTATCCATGCACAATTTTATGCTACTTGAATTTTTAAAGTGAGCACATTCCAAAGATCTTGCAACTTTGAGGTGCAGAAATTAGAAAATAGGAGATTCTCACCCATACAAGTGTACTCTGTAAATGTCTAAATGAATTGCCCTGAAAGCTAGGTTCAAGACTCCTGGCTTTTCAGTGATTGTAACAGGATCTATTTATTCTTTAAGTGACACAATATTTACATCAGATATCAGTCAGATATTAATAAAATGATTCTTGAGTGCTAATAAAAGTACTGATACTGAGAGGACAGTTATTAAAATTAAAATTTGTGTTGGTATCTCAGTTCAGTTCTTCAATAACTTATCCTAATTAGGGTCGGGGAGGGGTGCTGGAGCTTAACACAGCTCATCAACAGGTGCAAGGCACATGATAACACCCTGGAGGGGGCGCCAGTCCATTGCA
>JAYDZG010000009.1:18489939-18500872 GCA_034509265.1 Microcambeva bendego | reverse complement strand
GGTATCTCAGTTCAGTTCTTCAATACCTTATCCTAATTAGGGTCGGTTGGGGTGCTGGAGCCTAACCCAGCTCATCAACAGGTGCAAGGCACATGGTAACACCCTGGAGGGGGCGCCAGTCCATTGCAGGTACTTACAGGACAATTCAGTGTCTCCAATCAACCTGGTAGGATGCCCTTGGACTGTGGGAGGAAACCAGAGTACCCAGAGGAAACCTACGCTGACACTGGGAGAACATGCAAACTCACAGAAAGGACCTAGATCACCCCACACGGGGATCGAACCCAGGAACTTCTTGCTGTGAAGCGACAGTGCTACCCACTAAGCCACCATGAAAATGTACCAAATCAGATACGACAGCCTGGTCTGGTGTATTTATATTAGTCTGATATGAACTACACAACCATACAACAACCACAGAAATACACATTAATACCAATATTATTACTAATTATCTGACATGCTCTTCTTAATATACATATATAAGCCACACAAATGAATCCTGACGCACCACAACTCAACTCAAACCACTGTCCTGAACCTCCCTGGCAGTTAAACGGGTTGCTGCCAGTGACCACAAGCAACAGCAGCTTAAGCAATTTGATACTTTGGTAGTACAATGGTTTGAACTGAGAACCGGGTCAAATATGAGTGTTTTTAAAGACCAAGCAATGTTTCCATCAAACATCAAGCTGTTCAGTTATTTTTCATAACAACCATTAAATGCTTTGCTTTTGGTGTACATTATGACCTCCAAGGATACTTACATTTAACCTAAACTGAAACCAACAGAGCTTACTAATTGTATTACAGTCTTAATCTGATTATGTGCACAAATTAAGAAAGGTAACTTATTCTGTATTATATACATTATTTATATATCTCTGCTGAGACAATTCCCTTTTGCTTTATTTTTGTTTGTTTTTAATTCTGTTATTCAATATTTAATTAGTTTTTTAGCAATACTAAGGTAATTCATATAATACATTCCATAAATATATGCACTAGCCAAGACAAATTCAAGTATGTGAATACTATACATGTATGAAATAGGGGCCTGGTGGATAGAGAACTGGACTTGTGATCAGAAGGTTCCCGGTTTGATTCTTAAAGCTGATAGATCACGACTGAAGTGCCCTTGAGCAAGGCACCCAACTCCTAACTGCTCCCCGGGAGCCGTGGCTAGGGCTGGAATTTAGTATACTAAATTCTAAAATAAAAAAGAATGTGAATCGGATTCCGATATTTGTCTCACATTGCTATTGGTCAAGGCAATATTACACAGTCCTATGCAACGCTGTTGAGGTTTTGAAAGACCAGCAGAAGTGTTTAGTAGTCCACGTTACACACACACACCTCCCATCTCTTCTTGTGCACTGTGCACGGCAACACAATAGGAGCCTTGTGGCGTCTTGAGCGACCATTGGTGCTACTGGGCAGCAGAAAAAAACTGAGCATTTGCATTCTGAGGGGCCATGAAGAGACTAGATTTATAAACAGGCCTAATCACAACCATCAGATACAAGTACACCAAACCTAAACGTCTCAGGAACATAGTCTTTTGGTTTTAGCCAATCTTTTTGTTGAAAAATAGTCGGTGCACTGCACACACAATAGTATAAAACAAATGTCTACTGGTATAAGCATTTATACGTGCACACATGCTTTAAAAGGTTGTTCATGATTTAGAAAAAAAAAATAGACCTAATAGACCTGGCCACATCTGTGGTATACAAAAATGTGTCGCTGCTCATGGTTTGTAAAAAGTGGCTCTATTTTGGTCTATTTGTGTAGCCCTGCTCTTTTATACCCCCTCTGACATCATAGCACTTTATTAACAATGCATTCCAGGATCTGAGAGAGAAGTGGTGGAAGGAAAAAAAGATTCTATTCCACATTCAACCACTGAAAACTAAAATTGGCACAACTGTTTATCAGACGAAAACCTGAAGAGTTTTAGCCCAGGAAATAACATATTATCATTAGATTAACCTATTAAACTAGATCTACACATATTACATTACACAGAAAAAGAGCACATGCTGCATCCCAAACCTCATAAATCTGCTGCAATATTCTGTTTCTTGCTAATGAATTAGCTAAGTGATCAACACTTATTATTATTATTATCAATTATAAGTCGACTTTAACAGGAACCTTGTTTAACAGGAACCTTGTTAGGATCCATGGATTGTGAACAGTTCCCTGACCTAAACCTCATTAAAAAGCTTTCCAAACTGGAAAACGCTGAGCTGTTATGTTTGGAAAGGAAGCCTGCATTGGAAGCAGGAAGGCTTTAATGTAAAGGACTGCAGTCTGTGATATGCTGACTCACAAACGGAGAGCCTGTGAGTTGGAGAGGAAGAGGGTCGATAGGTACGATTCAACAACAGTCACAGGGTTACCAGAACTGGCTGTGAGTCAAGCTGGTTGGAAGGGAAATGCGGATCTTAAAAAATGTTAAACAGGATGAGAGGCATGGTGAAACACCATGATAAAAAAGCATAAATGAGACGTGGATTAAAAAATGATTTGATTAATTTTAAATGTTCCTAAAGCTTTCGGGCCCATCGGTTATATATGAGCTGCTCCACACAAACTAACCTGAAATCCCATCAAGAAAAAAATATGTTTACTTCAATCTTTCTTCTACATTTTATTTATTATATATTTCATATATGATACATGTAATTGATAATAATCCTGTTTTCCAGTGGCACCAATATCATGTCATTTTTGTCTACAATAGTTGGAACACCACAGGTTATTATAACACACAAAGCTGTCACTCCACCTTTAGTTTCTCTGAAGCACCTTCTTCACTGGAGGTTTAATTAAACCTGTGAGACACTAAGCATTGTAAAAAAAGGAAGAAGTCAAGACAAATTGAAGCACTTCCTTCCAGAGCAACTAAACACTCGACAATGAACACTTAAGAGAAACCAACATGTCAATTGGCTGACAATCATCATCTCCATGACATCTGCCAAAGCAGTATTATTAGTTCTGTAAATAAGTTTTTACAAAACTTCCAGCCTATTACAGAAATGTGATTTGCAATTAGCTTGCTGGCCTCCTATTTAAATTTATATATAAAAAAAGAAATGTTTATATTTTCGAACGAACTAAAATAATACTTAAAACGTTATATTTAACCTTGTAGTTTTAAACTTCTCGCGCTTATCTAATGTGCTGTAACAATCTTTTTTGCTGAATACACATGTTAAAGACAAGTGTTACAAAATGTGCCTCTTCCTTAAACTGTTTCCTCTTGTACAAGAACGTAACAGATTCAAGGGTGAGGCAAACAATCTTAGGCATCACATGCTTTCAATACATTCATATGTTGCATTATACCTGGTTTCATGTATTATGGGTTTACCTTATCCAGGATAAATTTGTTCAAGTAAGGCATGTATCCCTGATTAGAAACTGGTCCCTCGTCATCATCTCTGAAGTGCTCCTCCAAAGCCACTGGATCATGAGGAATCTTCATTACTGTGCAAAGACTGTGGGAAAGCACCTGAAAAGGTGATAATACATTTAGAGGGCTTGTGATAGAACCAAAGGCAATGCATTTGCATCTGTAAATACACTAATGAGCACTGAAAATTGTGCATGTCAGAGTATGTGATATATTACATGATGGTGGTAATTCAGACTCGATGTGTTGAATGCAGAAGATATTATCAGACATAAAGACCTGAGAGTCTGATAAAGACCAAATTGTTATGGGTAGATACGTGCATTAAAATATCTTTAAAACATCTTTGTAAGCTTTTAGACATTCAGAGTGCTAAAGGTCTGGCATCTGGTACTAAACAACATTTCAATACTAGAGACGAGCTAAAATGTCACAATACACATGACATCAAACCATTGTGTTTGATGTGTAGATGCAGGCCTTGCCAAAGCAAACTTCTAGTAATCATAAAAAGCATAGACAGACACTAGACAGAAGAGTAATGGAAGGTTGACTGGTCCTACCAAACCAAAATCACGTGGACTGTCGAATCAGTTCGTCTTGGGGCAGTATAATGTTGGGACACAGCTTCATCGAATATTCAACCTCCCGGTTGATGATTTATGGCTGAGCTTAAGCATTTTTGTTAATCACTGGATGATTCTGTACATTTGCTGCCATTTACTACTTCCACTGTATGTGAAAACAGCCCCAGAACACAATACTACAACCACCTTGCTTGACAGTAGTATCCACGTAGAGTGTCATTGGGTTAACATGCCTGGCTTGTTCTCATTTAAACAAACAATGGCCAAATAACTTTAAAGAAAGATTCCTTTGACTTGTGGAAGTCCATTATTTACGTGACCATATACTTTTGTATATGATTGAGTTGAACTGGGACCACACCACTTAATCCTGGGTCCCATCAAAGTTTTAAGGGCTGACAAAAAGGTTTCCTGTGGCGCATACTAAACTAGTCTCGTTTAAATAATAACAGAGTAACCGTAAAGGTGAATAACTTTAAAGAACTTTCTACACCACCATTATTATCACTGATTAGCAAGGGTGTAATAGATTTTAAAGCACACATTTCCATTTAGAAGCAGGAGCAATGTGTAGTTCAGCTATTCAGGAGTGAATTTATAAATAGCATTTAATGCACTTTTATCATTTCATGGAAATGATACGCCCTTTATTGGACTATTATAGGGACATGATGTCAACTTCAACTTGAGACAAACAAAAACAGCCTAAAAGCAACACAGCTGGTTTTCAACTCCATTCAACACAACTTACATAATGTGACAAACACAGTTTTAATATCTCATGTCACAATTTCACTGTAGAATGTTTTTAATCCAACATAAATGAAGACCGTAACGACTGACGTGATTTAAACTATCCATAAAGCTGCAGAACAAATAAAAGACAACCTCAAGGTTTATCAGTTTAGGATCAACTCGTACCTTTAATTGAGACTTGGATACTTTGCCACTTTTGTCCACATCCAGCGAAGTGAATGCATGCCATATCGCTTTTAAAAGTTCGTCCCTCAGTCCCATGTCGAGCAACGACACCAGCACACTGACCGAGATGCAGCCCAACACTGACCTACATACACGCTCAATGCGTACTGTCGCGCGCACGCCCCCATGCGCGCGGTCTTTGTCGCGCGCTCTGACTTTTTACTGACAGTGGTTACAATCTTGCCAAAGCATTAAACAACAACACGCTAATAATGAAGAATATAGACAATAATTACAACAAAACGTTATTAATAGTCTGATATAAAAATGACAAAGAGGGCTTTCAGGTACAAAAGGAAGAGCGAATTGACCCTAACAGAAATAAGCTTTAAAAAAATACCCTTTTTATCCGGGTTTGGGACCTGCACTACAACGCAATGCAATTCAGTCTGTCCAGTTTACCTGGAGGAAACCAACTGATCAGGGAAGAATGTGGAAACTCTACACAGAAAAGGGATGGATTGGCCCACCAAGGGATCAAAATTCAAGACCTACTTGCAGTGAGGTGACCGTGCTACCCACCTGTATCTACGGCAAGCACAATCATTTAAGATAAACTTAAATTATACAAAAATAACCTGTATGAGAGCCTGGAGGAGGTATGAGGCAAAAAAAATGTTACTTATGGAGTTATAAATTGTCATAGGGTCATCCCAAATTATATTGAAATGGTCCGAAACTGAACTCTTTTGTTCAGTATTCAAAAGAACATTCAATTGAAAGTGGAAGGTTAAGCACAGGATGTATTCTGTAAAATAAAAATGTGTTAAAAGGTTGGATAATTTATTTTTAGTGTCAGATTACACAATTTTAACTGATCTTCAGAAAAAGTCTAGTAAAACCTTCGACATGCTAATAAATAACTACACACAAAGCCTGGAAGAACTTCTCAAGTTAGTAGTGAAAACTTTTGGTAATTAACACAAGATCACAATTAAAGGAGAAAGAATAAAATTTATTAAAGGAACATATTTACATACAAAAGAATGTTTTATAGTTTTACAAGATTTAGAAAGGGAAAACTCAACAGTTCCGTAATTATACAAGGCGACAGAGAAAAACTGTCAACTGGATACTAACGTACTCCAAAATAACAGTTCAACAAATGTTTTAATGCTACAAATGGCTAGACAGTAATTCAAAGGCTATGAAGGCATGTCTTTTTGCTTCCAGTTTAGGCATGAGAAAACAAATTTAGCTTCATTGTGTCCAAACGTAATTCAAGCCCAAGTACACATGATCAATTAAACACCTTTTCACATGAACCCAATTGCATTCGAGAGATTTATGTGAATGATGAGACATCTCACCTTACAAAGGATCTGAAATTACTGGGCACCAAAAAAAATCATTCGGGTCAAGAATCTACAACGTAAAAGTTTAAATGAATGTTTCCACTCACAATTGGAAATAGACAAACATGAATAGCAGCAGATTTTCTGGCAGGTTCCCCATTGCCTCCAAAGTGCTCAGTTTAATGGTAATCTACACAAGCATGGAAGCAACCTTCATTGCTTAACATAAGGCATTTCACAGGCAGTAAGGTGCACAAGTCTTAGGTCTTGAACATTTACAAAAAAGGCCTTTATAGGGACTCATAGTTACTCCCTTATTTGTAACTCTGCACTCTAGAGTTATGAAACGAAGAGAAGAATGTGATATGATTTTTTCTTTAGTTTTTACTACATATAAAATATGTAAAACTAAAATTGATGGGGCCAATAGGAGAGGAATAGCATGCAACAGTCCCCCTCCAATACAAACTGAGCTTCTTAGCTTTTACGAAAGCATGGTTTTGTTCGCCTTAAAATCTTCTTTGTATCAAAACAGTATAAGCACTAACAGTCATGGGACAACCCAAGCTGTCCAGCCAGTATTAGGACAAAACCACGTCCATGCGATATCCACAATACAGCCATTTCTCGTTCAATATGAAGTCTGGTTCAGTAAATGGTGAGGCTCAGAGAGCGGTTCATCTTTTTCCCAATGAGTCGAGAGCTCCTAGAACTAGACTGGATTGTGGAACGGGTCAGAACACGGTCGTTGGAGAGAACTTTCTCCTCTGCTGCGGCTTTGGCGAGTTGAGCTTTTTTAAGTTCCCTGAAGCAAACAATAAGAAGAATGAAGTCTCTTGTAAGACAACCAGCTAAATCAATTATATTGCAATTAGAAGGCAAAAGAATGTTTGGTCCCTATAACTTACTTTTGGAGCAGTGCATTCTTGAATTTCTCTGCATTCAGTTCCACACGCAACTGATCGGCACTCATTCTGGATGCAGTCAGAAGGACATGATGTCTGATGAGATCGGAGGTTGCTGGTCGTTGGTCGGGGTCAGGATGAATCATAACCTGAGAGGAATAAGAGAATATGTATAGATATTTTTAAATGACTGAAAAGAGTAAGCACTCAATAGTATAATCCAATTAAATACATATATGTACTACATTTAGTGCTGTGTAAATGTTATGTACCTTTAACAAGTTTAAAAACTCCTGAGAAAGCACTTGAGGGATGGAGGGTAGAACTCCTTGCCGAATTTGGTGCCATTTATCTCCATTGCTGGGCAGCGGCTCAGCTCCGGAGGCACTAACGACAGTCAGAGCAAGAGCAAATATGTCTGCTTTTGCAAGTTTACTGTAGTCCTGTAAACAAGAACAACATTTTCAGTATTTTATGGAACTACTAAGATCACAGACATCCTGAATTACTGAATCGAAACCACCATCCTTGGAGAGATTAAATCATATATTTGATTATCAGCAATAACCCATGCAATAGTCACGACGATAATCAGCGATATGCATGATATTGTTTACCTCCTGAAGGACTTCATTAGCCAGATATCTACTGTCACCTTCCTCAACTTGTGGATTGTTCATTCTGGTCACATGACCCAAATCGCCTATTTAAAAAGTAAATTAAAAAAAGAAACATTATTTTCTGTGTTATTTAAAAGAATTTAATTCAACGTGATGAAGTCTTTTTATATACCTATTTTGTATATCACATCAGTGCTGGGCCCATCGTCATCATCAAACTCCTCGATTCCTGCTACAGGTTTCCTTGAAATGAAGATATTACCTAAACAAGTACATAAAGCACTGTAAAACTCAGCACCATGTAAACCGTCAAACACTGCCGCATATTAACAGTTCACATTAGGAATTTAAAAAAAAATACTAACTTGGCTTTATGTCCATGTGAACAAGCGCTGTGGAATGAATGTACTTGAGCCCACGAGAGACCTGTAGCAAGAGATCCTTTAACTCCAGCTCAGACAGAAAGTGCATGCGTCTGTAGTTCTCAGCAATTACATCTGACAGGGTACCGCCGTTGCAGTACTCGTTCTGAATCAGCATGTGGTCATCCTCAGCCCAGGCAGAATAATACCTCACCACGTGAGGGTGCTGTCCGAGAACTGCGTGCGCATAAACCTCTCGAAGTGCATTTTGCCTGTGGGTGGTTTCGAATTGGTAAGACACCACTACAATTCATACATACAACCAGACATCTATTCACACAGAGTATATTTCAGATTTATATTGGCAATCAAGAACTCACTCATCCACAGATCCTGCCAGAGGCTTCTTCGATCGCTTGATAGCATAAATGCAGCCATCTAATCTTTTAACACATTTGTAGACAGATCCGAACTGCCCCGATCCGATCTTCTCAAGCTCGTGGAACTCGGAAGCATATCTTGACATCATGTTGTTTTCCATCATAGTGATTCTCTGAACAGAACAAGGTTTATAAGGTTGAATTATAACCATGGTGGTGCACAAACAGGCAAGTGTTATAATTTTATACAGATTCTTTACTAAACTGTTTAACTGAAATTGCAGTCCTGATAGACGAATGGAAATGAATACCTTTGAAGGTGGAAGGATCTCGTTTTCAATCTCGGGATCACTAGCCTCCATGTCTTCCCCACTGAAGCTGCAAAAACAGGACAAGAGACTGATGTTATTTTCACATCAGACACTAGAGGGCAGCACTGAAGCACGAGGAAGCACGTGGCGCGATAGGAGTCAACGTGCCAGTTGATTTATTGGCAACTTGTTGAAAAAGTACAGATTTAATAAAATCATTTAAGTAAATGATCCACAGATTATAATATAAAATGATGACTTAGCTTTAGGGGATTATTATTATTCTGAGCACTAAAGTTTTCTTAAATTGTCTTTAATATACCTTTCTCTAAATCTGGAAATGACACATTTTAAGTCATTATTATTTATTAATAAACACCTTTAGATGAGACACTTCTTAATATTAGGCCCATTACACAGAACCGAATCACATTTGGTCAAAAAGGTCATGAAATCCTAGCCAAACACTTACTCGTTCCAGTGGGATCGCTTTCTATTGTTTCTTTGTTGGGTTGATGACTGGACGATGATTGAATCTGGGGTGAAGGGGTTAATGTTAACCAGAGGTGTCTGGTTTCGTCTTCCGTCCAGACTTGCCTTGTCTTTGGAATCCACATTCTTGAACAGAGCAACTCGTCTGCTTGAAGAACTTCTCGCCCTCGATAACAAACTCTGCACGAAAATCAACCATTAAGTACAATATTCCACATCACAAACGGTACTGTACACGCATGTGTGTGTTTTATAGGAACTATTTGCGTTAGAGTGCTTGAAATCGAACAGGAATCGAATGCGGTTGGTCAATGAATCGAATAGGTGATTCGTTACAGACGCGACTCATTACACAACTGTATTGTAAAGTGGAGAAACTGGGTCACTGGTGACAGATGACACCTGAACCAAAACAGCTTCAAATACACTCAATTAAATAGTATTAATAGTTTTAGGGTCTTTAGGGGCAGAATTTCTAATCAACTTTCTATTACTTAAATATTGTTGGGTAGGAAAGACATCTTTAAACGTATCGTAGTGCCAAATGTTTTGCATCAGTGTTCAGGTATACATTAATAAGCTATATTATCCAAGGAACACAGTTATTCTTATTTATTACATTAAACATTCAATTGTACATTGCCGAGCCCTGATTTTTACAGTACAGTGCATACATCTACTAGTGTGGTTTTATAGTATCAAAACCATATTTTAATTTACATTCATTACAAAAATACCAGCTGTACATGTATTATCATAGTTTATCTATAAATATGCTGTAGATATTTAGACGTGTATGAGTTGGAATGCATAAATCAGCAGGATTTATAAACGTGTTACATATAAATAATATCGTTCCAGTCTAAAACACGTATTTGATGTGAAATGAAGCAAAGCGTAAACGATGATACGAACCTTGGGGGTGTGAGGAGTGTCGAAGAGCCGGAGTTTTCTGAAGGTTTTATGCGGTGGTGTGTCAGGACAATCCGGGACCGGAGAGCTTGATCCTTCCATGGTATCGTTCAGACATGTCCTTTCTGGTGAGCTGTCGCATGAAACATTACGTGGGCTTTTCCTCGGAGAATTCTTGGAGAAGAAGCTCGGTTTGAGATGAGACGGGGAGCCGAACCCTTCCTCGTCCCAGGACTCCAGGTCCTCCTCCTCCTCCTCCCTGGTGCGACTGAGCGGACTGCTGTTTAGATCCTCCGGTCTCTTCTCGGTACTGCTTCGCCGCATCGATAAAGGAGAATCCAGCTCATTAAATCCAGATTCTGCTCCTGCACTGCTGTTCGCTTCTTCGATACTGTCCTCCTCGCCATCGCTGTTGGTGAACTGCAGTCTGTGTCGAATGGGCCGGAGGTTTGGAGAGAAGTTGTTTCGCCGGCAGCCGAAACTCATCTTCTTGTCCGAAAAATCGCCTATTAGAAATATTTAGAATCATGATTAAACCAAAAAGCGGTTATAAAGCTGTATATGGTCGGCTTAGTCAGCTAAGTAAACAGGTGATCAAACTGTAAGCATGGAGCAAAACATGTAGTTATTGGTAACGAACCAGGTCCAGGTTGTACAATGTGAC
>JAYDZG010000009.1:18479326-18489918 GCA_034509265.1 Microcambeva bendego | reverse complement strand
TACGTGCTCCCCGTGGGGACTGGATAACTCCGGCTAGTTACTAAAATTAGTCTGTCAACTCAATAAAGGACTATTTCAACAAATTTTCATTTGTAATTTTCCGCAAATACACCGTAAATGTAAGCGAAATAAAAAACGCTTACCGATAAATTCACTCGATACCGACACGACGCAAAGCAACCAAGTTTAGAGAAAAAATGGCCTCTCCTCCCCAGCGTCTCCGTGCTCAAAAATGAGATAAGATTTCACCAACAGTAAAACACTAAATATCCACAAAAAGACGCCGTAATATAAAAGTGTCAAGCTTAAAAAACAACTAAACTCGTCAAACTATTAGAATTACGCCCAATAAAACCAATTTGTTTACAAAAGTAGTTTGAAAGAAGAACCACTCCTCCCACTACAGCGAGCGTGTTCACAGCCTTCCCGCGACCGTTGGTCAAATGACTCACCGCTGTCCAATGAGCGTCGAGCTCCGAGTTTGAAACCTGGGCCGACCCAGACCGCCTACGTCATCGGTGAAGCTTTTCTCGCCTTGCAGCTTTTCGATTGGCGCGAATGCATCGCTTTCATCTTTATTTGATTCCACAAAAGTTGAGTCGATTCGATGGATTCAGAGTGTATCGTTAACGCACGCAATTTTAAGAGAAAACAAAAAAGGGAGATCGTATAAATTAAGACGTGCAATATTAATGGAGTGCGGAGAACACTTTTTAAAAGATCTTCGCTCATGAATAACTTTATATGAACGGCGCCATTGTTTCTAACTGGAACAATACAACAGTTTTTCTCGTTTAAACATTCGAGTGCTAATTGCTGGTGCGAGTTTTTCTTTTTTATAAAACTTACAAATGCTGCTAATTACGGTGTACAAAATGAGCAACATTTCGCTAGGCGTCGTGGGTTTTTGTTAGTTTTATTCTGAATATAGGAATCGACTCCTAATTTCCCCTAATGCTAGAAATCAACGAATCGACTCATCCAGTGATGCGTTCAATGTTGAGTGTTCAACTGACCAAAAGCTTTGATTGTAACTTAACAATAATAATAGCTACAAAAATAAAATACATGATAGTTGAATATCACACTATTCAAAACGTTTATATTGCATATAGTCTAGAACAGAAATGAATTCCTTCCCCATACATTACCTGTCTTGACTCCAGACAAATAATGTACACCAGCAAACTGAACACTGCTTGCATTTCATTTATTAAGAGCCTAAAAAGTCAAGTATTCAATAGAAGGATCAAATAAATATTTACAGCAAAAAATCCAGTTTCAAAACATTCCTATTTACATAAATCTGCACAAAAATATCAGAAGTCCTCTTGAAACAGAGCAATCAGGATTCTAGCATTACAAACAATTTCTGGATACTTGACTCTGTTGTTCACTGCAAGCACACACGGCCACACACAAATTCACATAAGATGCTTAATTAAAGATCATGCTTTAATCATCCAGGCCTGGTGTTTCTCCTTGTTGTATTCTTGATGCAATTCTGATGGCTTCTTCAAGTGAGGGTTGATCACTGAGCTTGAAAACAAAAACAGAACGCGATCCATAAACTGAAATACATTTAATTAATTTATTTAACTCTAAATATTTATGTTCCACTGTCATTACCATTCTACATCGGAAAACTTTTGTTATGTAGAAAACCTGTAATACCAGCAAAATGTTGCAATGTCCTAGCCATTATTATTTAAAACTTAGTTGTTGTTCGTTGTAAATTTTACATAATTTGATGCTATCCTATTGAGATAGACTGGTGAGTCACATTCGCCACTGGCAGAGGAGTTACGTTCATTTAACTCTATTGTATTCTTTGTTTTAATTTTGTTCATAAATGATAAAATAACGAAACAGTAAAATGTAGGCAAAAACTACACAAGTGTATTTTAGTTAAATATACTTCACATCCCATGGCCATACACCATGAACACTCCTCTCTAAACAAATATCCCAAGCTTTATCAAATGGACAGATTACTACATTAGCCCCTCCTGAACATAAACTTAAGAGGTTTAAAGCAAGACTGCTTTAAGACTTTAAATACTATTAGTACCCATCTAAACCCTGTGTGTTTGCATACCTGCACTGCAATGTGTGTGCCATTGGAAGTAGCCAGCAAAGTAACCGGGTGGGAGCCGGTGGACACCACCGACTGCTGCTGCTCCTGTATAAGCTCTCCCTCTTCAGTTTGGTATACAGACAGATCAGGCGTCAAAATAGCCACCTAGAATGCAAACAAATACCCAGACAAATAAAAAACAGTGAACAGCACCTGTGCACTAATCCTGGTGAAACTACAGCTAAATAAAAATATTGCAGAAATGAATGACACACTGCAATGGTCTAAATGTAGTGAAATGTAAAACCCTTACTTGTCCTTCTGTGCCATCTGCTGAAACCATAGTGACGGAATGAGCTTCTCCAGAAGACAGCATGGCTTCATGGGCAGGAATGGTAATTGTGGTTCCTTCTTGCGTTACCATTGTTATTGTGCCACTCATTGCTTGTACATCTGCCTGAGATAAGACCTAAAGGAACAGGGCATTAGTGAATATCAGATTCTGTGCATTTTGTAAAATTTAACACGATTAACATCATGTTAAATCATTACACCTCATTTCACATAGAGCAGTGGAATATTTACACTGGTGGCCAAAATTGTAGAAACACTTATTTTGATCACTAATCTATTGTAACTCGTTAACTAGTTAATCTGTTTACCCATGATTTCAATACATATTCTGTGTTCATTAACAAACTATCCTGTGAGTTACTGTGACAGATTTTTGTAAAATTATGTTGTGTATGAACAGTTAGGATATATAATATAACAAGATATTTTAGTAAATATTATACTTATTTTATTACCTGTCAAACAATTACGCAAAAATGAATTTGTTTCAGTAATAAGTCAAGTTTCAGTGTTTAACTTGCAAGCTTTGTATTTTAAAAAATGGTAGGCGTTTCCACAATTTTGGCCACCAGTGTAGCAGTTAAGATTACTCGTTCAAGTCCCAAATTGCCACTGCTGGGCCCTGACCAAGGCTCCTAATTCTCGTTTGCTGAAGAGTTTGCTAGATAGTTTTTTTCTGGAAATTTCCTCAGACTGTGGAACGGCTTCTATTCATAAGTTGAGGTGACACCTAATAATGGTAGGTTACTAACAGAACAGTGTTAATTGGTTGGCTGAATAACCAAAGGGATTTTTTAAAAATACCATTATGGAATGCAACAGAAATAGGTTTTATCCCAGCATTTTAAAAATGAATACTTACTTGTTGTGTGCCATCATGAGATATGAGTGCTATGTGTTGTTGATGTGTTGTCATCATCTCTGATCCTGAAGAAACCTGCTCTCCACCATCTTCCTCCTCCACAGCAGGGGTAAATGTTAACCCAGGGTCATCGATGGCATCTTAAAAAGACGTTTACAAGTCAATTCTGGTAAAGTTTGTGATAAGTAAAATAAAAATACAAAATGTATTTCAGATCTATTAATACAGGACAAAACATGCAGGCAACTGCCATTAGTCCCAAAATGAAGAGCGCCCTATAACCATACATAGGCGAACTTCATTGCCATTGAAGAATACAATGTACAGAATACACCCCTTACTGGATCTTGTTTTAATGTTAGTTTAATGTTAGAAATTCCACAATGCCACCAGATGCCGAGTTAGAATTACAAGTGCTACACAAAGCTACAAGGCCTTGAGGACCTCTAATTAATATTCCGCAAATAGCCCAGAAGTACAAACTAGTCCCCTGAACTGACCTGCAGGTGGTTCAAAGTAACCCTCTTGCTCCTCCTCAATAGGCTCGGTGTCATTGTGAGCTGTGCGTTTGTGCATGGCTAAAGTTGAGATCTGCTTGTAGGTCTTGCCACAGTGGTTGCAGTTATAGGGCTTGCAGGGAGTATGGACCACATGGTGCTTGTAGAGACTGGAGTATTCAGTAAAACGCTTATCACAGCCAGGAACAGTGCAGACATACGGCTTCTCTCCTACAGACAGAATCAAAAATGAAAAGTACTATCACATATATGAAAGGGGGTTTCCACCAGTCATATTTGTGCTTAGTGGTTAGAAAAAGTAGGCACCAGTGTGGATTCTCATGTGGTTTTTGTAGTTCGTTGCACTGGCGAAAGCCCTTCCGCAGTTAGGTTCTGCACAGTAGTATGGCCGCTCACCAGTGTGTGTTCGGATGTGAACCTTACGAATATTCGAAGTCGTGAAAGATCTCCCACAACCTTCAAAGGGGCATTTAAAGGGCTTCTCCCCTACAATCACAACCACATTGAAAGATTGAACAGCCGATACCTTAACAACATAACCAAACACTACATTACTGCATCTTCCATGGTGAAGTAAGTTAATTACAGATTACACACCCGTGTGTGTGCGCGTGTGTTTTTGCAGATCTCCCGATGTCTTAAAAGACTTAAGGCAGTTGAGCTCCTGACAGCGGTATGGTTTTTCACCAGTGTGTGTTCGAACATGACTCTTGAGGCCATAACCTGGAGAATTAAAAATGAGTGTTAAAATTGTGGGCAACACAAATCTAAGAGCGTACACTAAAAGTGCAGTACATCTGACTGTTAAATCGTACCTGTAGCAAACATTTTTCCGCAGCCCATATGATCACATCTATAAGGTTTATCCCCTGTATGTGATCTTTCATGTACCTTTGCAGCAAAACAGAAGTTGAATCATAGTTTAGATTAATTACTTGAGCAAAATCAATTAACTTAAACTGCATTGAATGTAAAGAGCACCTCTAGTTATCCTCGTAACTTAGCTTGTTAATCTGTCATTTATTTATCCCTAATCAATATTGCAGTTGTGTAAGACAGAAATGTACCCTGGAGTTTCCATCATATGGTATTACACCTTCACCCGTTCCCTTGTTTACACCTAGGGGCAATTCTGAGCAGCCAATTCCAAGATTGACATGTATGTGGGAAACTAGACTAAACCACCGTTCCCAGATGAAACCTTAAGAGAGAAATCTGCATTTTGTTCAAATAAGGCCACTGCACTGGAAGAAGAGAACGTAATTTATGTATTTTCTTTACAATCAACCATTTTATTCTGGTCAGGCACAAATCAAGAATACCCTGGACAAAGGGCTAGTTTAGCCAAGTGCTCCAAAGCCCCAATAGCAGAAAGTGTTCAGAATTGAACAATTTGGTATGACATTATATAATCATACCATACCAGTCGAATTGTGACAGAGTGATTATTTTTTACTCAGTGAGCAATAAAGTAAACCCTTTAGAAGTAAAAGAAATCAAGACTTAACATTTTCATGAAGTAATAATGCTAATAGTATTTCTACCTTTAAATGGTGCGCTGTGGTATAGAGCTTTCCACAGCCCTCGTGTTCACACCGGAAAGCCTTTTCGCCGATATGTTGCACTCTGGGAGATCGGTTCTCTTGACCCTGGAGTACAATCTAACACAAAGTATGTCAGTCAGGCAAAAAGGTGAGTTAACACCTTCTATAAAGAATATACTATAAAAGAAAGCCACACCTGCATGTGCACACTGCCATCAGCATCAGCTCTGCCAATCAGACCTGTGCCACATTCGGAACCTTCCATCTGTTAAAAAAAATTATAACTGAGTAGCTTCTCTACTTTATTTAGAATCGTGTGTTTCTTTTGTCCCAGGTATCTGTACCTTGGTAGAATATTGTTCTAGCACACTTATAGTCTCAGGGTCAATGGTCCCCTCTGCCTGCAGGTCTGCTACGGTGCCATCTGCCTGAATGGCCAGTATGGTGTTTGACTGAGGCATGTGCTGGATGTAGGCGGTGGTACCGTCATCCAACTGGACAGCCTGTATTCCAGCCTGATCATACATCTCTGAAAACACACACATTTGTTATACAATAATGTTCAAAACACATCAATGTACAAATAGTTGTAGTTTGTACAGTAAATTGTACTGACAAACCTTTGGGTGCATGGATATACGCAGTTGTTCCATCTTCCAGCTGCACAGTTTGTCCATCCTCTAATCTTAGACCTTCTCCAGCTGAAAAGTACAATAGGTTAAAGTTATCAGTCAAAGTATTTCGAAAATTGATGACCACCTGTGTACAATGGCTTACATCCGAGGTGTAGCACCTTTCGTACACAGTAATGAAACAAACTTGTTTACATCAGGGTGAAAAAGCATTAAAACATTCCAGGGGCCTAGAACCTTAGATACAGCAAAATACTGTAAATACAATAACAATTAAAATATAATGAAAAAGGAATTTTACATCAAGGCCAAAGAGTCATGCAAAATACAGACCTCAAGAATGAAAAAGCCAAACATGGAGGACAAAAAAAAAAAGAGTGACCAGATTAATCTGAACTGACAAGATGAAAAAAGTGCATGGGGGAAAAAAAGTCAATCAGTGACGAAAAAGTATCTCAGGACACACAACATACTGGATGAGACAACAAATAGGCTAGAATAGCAAAGACCATATCTCCCAAATCCAACATGAATCATCAAAACCTAAGAACATTTTAGGACCGTGTGAGGTACCTGATTTCGTCATTGGTAAGTGTTGCACGTAGGCAGCAGATCCATCCTCCAACTGAATCACCTGGCCCTCCATTATCTTGTTCTCTTTAGGGAAAACATGAATGCCAGATGCTCAATGAATTGTGAATTTTAATTAAGTAAAGTGTCGAGTCACATTATTATGGCCACTTCCTCCAATCGCCTGCTGGAGTGAGTAGCTCATGAAGAAAGTTACGTTTCATGAGCTGGCTTGGATATATCCACATTACAGTTGTCGTACTCTCATGTACGTTTTTTTATTGTTGGGCCGGATGGGATCTTCCAGCCAGACAGTGCGACACCTCATACGGCTTTGGAATGCACTGCAGTCAGCATGGCTCCAAATACCTGTGACAACCTACCACGACCTTACCGAGCCACTCCCAGCCCCGTCTAGCTGATGTCCATGCTGCACACAGCAGTTACTGTGGACATCAACTAGTGGCCATAATAATGTGACTCAACAGTGTATAAACACGTGTTTATTGTTTCCATCCGATCTGATAATTACAAACCTGTAAATACACATCAGGGTAAATTTAATAAGCCAAAGTCTTATTTGAAGACCACTGCATGTTTTGTTTTAATTATTCCAGTTTCCGTACCTTTAGGGCTGTGTTGTATGTATGCAGTGGAGCCATCCACCAGTGTCACAGCCTGCAGACTCACAGTGTCAAGAGCCTCCATGTGGTCGTCTTTAAGGGAAAACAAATGTCATTATAGACTTGAATAAGAAGGTATTTATCTCGAGTAAAATATAGCGAGTGGGCTCACCTCCGACTGTTACAGCCTCAGTCAGGCAAAGAGTAACTTGCTGCGGATCACCATCAACAGTTTGGTACTCCATACTCTGAGAGTTTCGATTCACCTGTGCCAAGAGCATGGTCTACCTACATGAGGACCAGGATAAATCAGTCAACATAGTGTTATCTCGATACACAAATAAAATCAATACAGTATATGCAGTACTTTACACAGTATTTCGGTTTAAACACTGCACACTGCTGTCATTTTCCAAATATTTTTCACTCAGTATGTTAAATTTAGGACTACAACTGGGTGAAATAACAGATAATAAATTTGCAAGGTAATTTCTCCAATTTCTCTTCTCTTATCTGCTTGATATTGTTTAACTAACCTGAAAATATACCCAAGTTGTAAGGCAGATCCTTTATGGCAGAATTGTTGGCAGAAGGTTCTAATGTTTTAGTTTGGACATTTTGGTGCATACTGAATGCCAAAGGTCTCCATGTCCCTACTCCCAAAGGCAGACAAAGTTAGCAACAATGTTCCAAAATTATACAAATGTGCTAAGCCATTGAGTCAACAGTAGGACTGAAAGAGTAAGAATAAAACATATGCTTAAAAGAGACATGTGATGCTCTGAAACTGCTTTGCTTTCTCTGGTACTAGAACCCTGCACTATGTTAGCAAGATGGATAATCAGGAAATCCTAGGAGAAAATATCATGCCTTCTGTGAGGAAGCTGATGCTTGGTCATCATTGGTCTCTCAACAGGTCTCTTAATAATATACTTTCTTTTACAGCTGAAATGTGTGTTTGGCTAAGTGACTTTGCTGTGCAGTGTACACATGCTTTAAAAAAAACTGAGCTATAAACTTAAAGAAAACCAAACATATAGAAGGCTGATGTCTTTAGGGTGTCAGTGTTTAATATTATCAGCATAACAATACAAGACAAAAAATTGAAGTTCATAGACCAAATTTCCATTGTAGTGATGTTTACCTACTCAGGTTAGGTACTGAGCATCATTAACTGTTGTTTATTAGGTTTTACGTGTCTTTGGTGACATTTATGGCACAGGAAAGCTTACACGTGATTCATCAGTTCAGGTTTATTGCCAAACACTGCCACAGGCAAGTTTGGATCTTCAATTCACCTTATCTTAGGAAACTGTAGTTGTGGAGGAAACCCACTACGAAAAAAATATTTTGCTGTATATACATTCATTTTGATTTATAATATCAGATTCAAAGATGATCTGGCACTGTTGAATTGATGAAGATTCATTGATTGTGCATTCACAAGATTTAAATAAAATATTACAGTACATGACTTGTAGGACCGATATTCTTTTTGTAAATTAGAGCTGGCTTAGGCTGCCATGTGGGTTTGTTGAGTAAAACCTATGGGGACACTAATGATACCAACCAAGTATAAAACCCACAAACTGTGAACTAAACTATGCACTATACTACCTGCTAAGTAGCATCAAAGTACAAAGCAAAAACATCCTTTATTTTACTATATTTTAAGACTTCTCAAAGTGACAATTTGAAACATTGGCTTTAAATATCTGCAGATAGTTTATTATAAATCATCCATCATAAATAGGTAACATTTCAAATAAGAATGCCTAAATGTTACTTCCAGGCAAACAGTCATAACACATTACATTGAAAACAGACTGAAGCCAAAATTATATAAATTCAACTCATAGTTCCCTTCTACTTTATATCATCTTACAACCAAAATTCACTTATGTTGTAAATGATGTATTGTTACCCTTAATTCAAAATAATTTAACATTTCATAAGGCAGTTAGTTTGTTATGTATGTATATGTTCTTTTTTATATATTCTTTAAATTGATGTATAAATGTTGACACCAGCAACAAAAGAAATTTCCTGTAGTTAGTACTTGAAAAGTGTAAAAGTGTAACCATAGGTCCAAATTTTGGAATTAAACTTCATTTATGTTAATACCTTAAATTTTACTTTTAAGTATGGTTAACTGATGGGAACTTTAATTAACAAACAGTACATTAAGACCAAGGATTAATGAGTTTCAAAATATCGTCGACGAAAAACTTTGTGGAACATCTTTTAATCCTGGATGTCAGAACGCCTTTATCACATAACTGTGTTCGGCAAAGAATTGAAAAATATAAGCTTCTCGGCTTAAATTAAATACATTTATTATAAATAAAAGTTCTTTATTATAAGTAAATACAAATTTAATGTTTAGTCGTGTCGCTAAGGAGCTAAGCCGTTAGCTGAACATGTATGGCTAAGCACGATTAGCTTTTAGAGTGCGAATTCGCATACTACTAAATTGAGAAGTATACCAAGATACCAACAATATCCGTGTTTAATATTAATACTATTATTATACACTGTGTAGTACATTAGTGTGAACTTGTTAGTTAGCTCGTTAGCTAACTAAGCTAACTTGACGTCCCAGCAAATAGGTCAGAAGTTATAAACGGTTAGAAACTAAAAACCAGATATTACAGTGTGCGCGTAATGTATTTGAATATAAGACACAATTAAGTGGCCAGAATAATAAACTCTAATAATGAACAATAACAAACAAAGTCAGTGTGATATGCTAGCTAGCGCTGCGTTACCACGCAAAAACACAACAAGACGGTTCCAAGCGCTGTAACGGATAAGTACGCAACGTCCAATCGTATCTAATAAATAAATCATTGTTTTCTGATACGTTTGAAATGTTTTATTGCGATCTGTGCAGCTACTGAGCAGCTCCAACATTCCCATGAGTAGATTGTTCCTCTGTGAGGCGACAGAGGAAATAAGGCACGCTGGGTAAAAAACACTTTTATATACTAACCTCCAAAAAATTTCCAACAATCCCTTCGTTCGACCGCCATGCATCAGGGCAGGAAACGCTTTGCCTAGAACACAGCCACGGAACATGAATAACCCAATAGTTCCGTCGAAGGGCGGGCTGGTCACACAGTGCGCTTAAGTCGATTGGCTCGTAAACTTCAACATGCATTAAGGCAGTATTCATGTTCAGGGGCACCATGATAACGCTTTTCTGTGTTTATTGAACCACAGATAAACAATACAAGCGTTTATTTATTTGTTGTCAGTGTATGTCATAGATAATCGAATAAAAGGTTATATAGTGAAAACGGGTGTACTTGTAGAAAGAAAACATGGCGTAAGTGATTAGTAAAGATCGAAAAGTTGATCGTGTTTAAGAAGCGAGTCCGCAGCCATTTTGAACAGACAGTTAGGCTTTATG
>JAYDZG010000009.1:18390681-18400697 GCA_034509265.1 Microcambeva bendego | reverse complement strand
ATTTCTTATGAACATGTCATGAATTAAACACTCCGTAACGACTTATTAATGATTGCAACATAAAACTAGAACACACTTCATCTGATTCTGAGACATACTACAGAAGAGCGGTCACACACCTGGGTGGTCTTGTGAAGCAGCAGTGTGTGTGGTAGCCCCTCACACATAAAAGCCAGCGTTTGTAGTAGAGCCAGGCTCTGACCACAGCCACTCACAGAGCCGACAAGGTGCTGCTCCAGCTCCAGCAGTGTCATCGAGGATGTGTCCACTTCTGCCTCTGGCTCCGGCTGCTCTCCTGCCATGTCTGTCAGGTCCTACACAGAGACGAACAGAAGGGTATTTGGTATCAAGAGCGTCATCCCATATTGCTTTAATTTGATTTGTTTACATTTCAAACTTAAGGAATGATGGTGTAGGTTGGCATGGTGGTTAATTGACTACTGATGGAAGTCTCATACACTTACTCTGTAGACCACTTGTTCCAGACTTTTACCTCCTACTATAATGCCCCTACAAGAACTTGTAGGGGCATTAGTGTTTGTCATTCTGTATATCTTCTACCATCATCATACCCGGGTTTACTGACTCCTAACACATGTCCTGAATTTCCAAATCCTCCTTAACAATAATTCTCCCAATAAAATGGACTTAATCTATATTTATGTATATTAAACTCAAACTACTGTAACCAGGGCGGCACGGTGGCTTAGTGGGTAGCACTGTTATCACAGCGAGAAGGTCCCGGGTGTCCACGTGGATTTCCTCCCACAATCCAAAGACACGCTTCCAGGTTGATCGGAGACACTGAATTGTCCTGTAGGTACCTGCGATGGACCGGCGCCCCATCCAGTGTGTTACCTTGTGCCTTGCGCCCGTTGAAGAGCTGGGATAGACTCCAGCACCCCTACCTGACCCTAATTAGGATAAGGGGTTAAAGAATAGGAACTGAACTGAACATGTAGTGCGAGTCGACTCTTCTAAATGGCCGATAGGGAGTACCTGCAGGAGCGAGAGGAAGAAATCTCCGGGCAGGTCACCGTCCTTCATCTCAGCCAGCAGCTGTACGAGACACTCCACTCTCCACTGCTCCCCTGATACCTTCTCATACAGCGCGTCATCCTCATCGCTAATAACACAGGACACAGATGTTCAGAAGTTACTGGCTGTCCTGTTTACCTGTACGAAAACTCAAAACAACATTATTGTGCCCCTAAAAATATAGATCCCACCATCAGAATAACATATTTCCTGTGACATTGCATCCAAGCAAACACTTGTGATTCGGATTTTCTTGGTACTGTAATTGCAGCACTTAAAGTGCATCGTTTCTGCTTGAGTAATATAATAGGCTATGTGTTTTTACTTTCCTGTATTTTTCTGCCTCGGATAATTGGGTTAACTTTCTAATACAGAAAATTAAGTATGAGATCAAATAAAAAGAAATTCTGGTCAGTAGTGTGTTTTAACAGGAGCACTTTTGAACAAAAGCTTCATATTCTTAACCCGTTTATTTTTTCGTATCAGTCACCTGTCAGGCTCTCGTCGGGTAAGCCTGACCCCTCCTTCACTCCCAGGTGAGAACTGGACACCATGCGCGACACCACCTCTCTGCAGGACACACAGCTCTCTGAGCAGTGAAAGTGCTGATGAGGGATCCGTATGAGACAGGTACCATAACAGGATCTCCTGGCACAGTGTTCTAAAGAGCAAAGTTACCATAAGTGCACTTTAACGTACAAATATTTCCGTGTCATCATAAATCCGCATGTACTAACCGTAGGTGAGAAACATTTTGTTTGGTGAAACAAAACAGGTTGAAGATTGTTGGAATGAGATCCCTCAGAGTGCTCAGGAGAAGTCCTGATGGGCTGTTACCTACCACACAGATCTAAGAGGAGGGAAACATGTTGTTAAGAGGAGAGCTGGGGAATTTGAGCACGGTTATAGGATCCAGACTTTAAGGAACACAAAGCTACAGACAGACAGAGGACCTAAAGGTCTCTAAATCGGCTGAAACAACACAAATTTTAATTTAAAAGTCATATAAATAATAAGATGACATCAAGTGACTTAGTAATGACGGGAGCTGGAATCAAATTTAAAGTAAGTAGGGCTTAAAACGGGCTCTTGAGGTCGGGGCTGAAGGGCAAAAAATCACCCACACCTAAGACGGGGTTCAGATTAGGGCTAAAACCAGTCCTCGGGTAATTCGATTACTATTCCTATAACTATATATATATATAAAAAAGTTGTTTTCAGGGCTGCGTCCCAAATCGCGTAATAACACTTCACCCGGGTCAGGCACAGTTCAATGAATAGTAGGTCCACGGCTTCTACTTACTGCTCAGTAAGAAAGTGCGATTTAGGATGGAACCGAGATCTCACGGCACAGATCACGATATAAAAAACGATAATAACTGAGGAGATCCGCCAGAACACACACAAGTCAAATTCACCTCTTTTTAAACATGATAGGTTATAGGTTTGCCATTTATAAATATTGTCTTCAGATCATGCTCTATATATAAATATATATATATAAATATATATATATATATATTTAAATGTTGCAGTTGGTTTTAAGAGGCGTCTTATTTGATCTAAAACGTATTTATTTCTGCTCTTTATTAAAGCCAAAGAATTTCTTTTCCGATTACTTGATTACTCTCTGGAATAATCGATAGATTGGTCAATTACAAAAATAATCGACTAATTCAGACACAGCCAATCAAAGCTCAGTCATATCCGAATGATCTGAAGTTAAGACGCCCGCCCGGCCAATAGCACAATAGAACCGCTAGCACAAAACAACTACGCCGTGCATAGTTTACACATTTACTTACTTTATACACGTCCTCCATACACTGGCCCAGCTCCGACTCCGCCACCACGTCCTGTCCGGTCACATGAGCCACGTCTAAAATATATCAGACTAAATTATTTTACAGAGACTACGAATTTTAAAAGGAGCAACTCCAGTTCAGATTTGCCCTCCCCCGCCCCCCTTATCCGAACACCAGCCAATAACCCCGACCCCCACATGTAATGATGCAGCTCTCTAAGCTGAATGTCAGCATGTCTCACGGGACATTTTTACAGCAGTGATCTATGTGTTTTCAATAATCTGGTCAATGAGCGGCACACAGACCTGATATTGATGCACACCGTCGGAGCGGGGATAGAAGAGGACAGAGGAGGAAGCGCTGGGCAAATTCAGGCTGATCCTGCAGCAAGGTGAGCGCCACCCTGGTGGCCACACGCTGGAACTGCTGTGCCGTTACTTTGTCCTTGAAATGAAAAAGGTCCAGCACCTAAAATGATGAAGTTATTTAGTTCCTCTAGAAAAGACTGCAATGATGGGTAATAAAAATAAAATTCTAACTATATGTGAAGTATTCATCCTAATGTTTATTATTTCACAGCAAACGCGCTTAATTTCACTGACCCTTTTAATGACAGGTACATATTTCACAGATTCTTTTTAAAAAATAGTGCGACATTTCCCAGCAGGCATCATAAAATAAATGGAAGCTACAATACAAAGAACAGCAGAGTAAATTACTACACACTATGTGTACTGCAATACCAAGTTACTTTCCCCAAGGGGATTATTATTATAAGTATTAGCTTATCTTGATATTTTTTTTTACATAAGTAAATGTTTATGTAAAGGTTCTGAATCACTGCAAAGATTGTTTTTAGTGTTCTTAACTGTTTTACACTTCTATAACTTGGACACTTTGATGCGATTCAAGAATAACTTCATTTTAAGTGGAATGAATCGATATTTAATTTAAACAGCAGGGGGCGCTCCTGCTATTCGCTAAATTGCCAAATTAGTCTTAATTGAGCTCGGAATTACAACGCAGTCATTAGTCGTATAAATAAAAGATAACCACAAATACAGTATTTTATTTTTAAGATAAATTCATAAAAGATAAATCGGTCTTCAGCTTCATTGTCTTTAGAAAAATCTTTTCTGCTTAAACATTCTGACCACTTCATAATGCGAATTCACACGTAAACGAGGGACACTTGAACGCTGCTCGGATCAGTTGAGTTAAGTAGAGCCTCACCCAGACACATTCAAGTCAAATTAGTCAACAAAAAAAGTCAAAATGGAAATTTCCTTTATGGTCTGAGCAGACAGAACCTGATTTTACCTGTTGGCACACTTGACTGTAGTAATTTTCCGCCGAGAAGGATTGTTGAGGGCAAGTTGCGAGGATCTTGGCCACAGCATCACATTTTCTCCAATCCGAGTCTCCCCCTAGTGGCCAAAACAATGAAGTGGCGGCCAATAAGATAAAAGCGTTGAACCTTGTCTTTAACCGGAGTACCAAGAAGAAACCCATGTGGACACATGAACAACATACGAACTCCACACAGAAAGGACCCTGATGGCTCCACCGCGCCACCGAGTTGAATAATTTACTGGTTCATTTACTAATAAGTCTTAAAAAATGCTTATTTGTGCACATAATTCCATTTACTGAAAATCAAATAAATATTTCACGCTTCAAACTAATGGCTGGACGTTCTTTTTCAGGACGTTTAATCAGGTATTACAACGCCAGTCCTCCTCTCTGTGCTATTGAAGAAATTATCTCATGGGCTTAGCGCTGGAATTTGATGATATATACAAAATTACATCATGTAATATATACAAAATTAGAACACCACCGCCTTTCAAACACTGTCATCTTCAAGCAAATGTACTTCAACATCCGTACCTGCAGATCCCTCTAGGATGGCTCTGATCACGGCCTGGACCCCGTGCGGCTGCATCAGCCTTTCGGACAGCAGCTGGCCGCAAAGACGCCTCAACCAGGGAGGAGCCTGGGTCAGTTTAGAGCCTGAAGGTGCCTGGAGATGTACACAGCAGAGAAAGAAATATAAGACACGCCAGACAACAAATTTAATAAAAACATAACTGTGCAAACCTTTGGTCCTCCCTGAAGAAGCAGAAGCTCCTTGACAACAATTGGCTGATAGACTCTTCCTAGAAGTCGCCGAAGGGCGTGTTTGCAGGTCTTTCGCTCTTCTGCGGTGAGTCCCTGAAAAAGAAATATCAATCATATATTAGTTCTGAGTTGTGAGTGTTATCCGATTATTATTTAGTCTGAAATACATTTAGTAATTATCTGTACTACTATTAACTTTGTATTTAAGTATATATAAAATGAGCCAGGGCTGGGACGTCAAAATAAAGTAACTACATACAATTAAGTACAATTGTGTTTAAAGGCTCTACAGGTGGAAGCATTTTCAAGCGCCGGTTTATCCTACTGTTGTGTACTGTGATGCGGAGGGGAAAAAGTACTAATATTTTGTACTTAAGTAAAGGTACTATTACTCTGATGATTTTTTACTCAAGTATGATTAAAGTCACGAGTCTGAAAATCTACTTAAGTATAAAGTGTTTTCAGAGTAAACATTACTTGTGTCTCCTGTGTACTGCATTGAGTGTATTTAAATCTCACAATAGTTGTTTTTAATTCAAATATAATCGAAAAACATATTGATACCGCATTTCAACGTTTAGGGATGATTATTGGTCGTGATATATTAAATCATAAAAGTTTTTCATAATATGATATATATGCTTATTAAATTACCAAACCACCAGTGTGTACGCTCTGTGTACAGCTTCCCAGACATTTTTTTTTGCTCAGTCATGGATGTTAATTACAATTCTTAGTATAAAACATACTTAAGTACCTTTTAAAGTAATTTTAAAATAAAAAGGTTGTAAAATATACTTTGAAAAGTACAAGTACACAAAAAAACGACATGAATAAAGTAACGGGAGTAAATATAATGTAAATGTAAGGTTGAAAAATCTACTTTCAAATGTACAAGTACACCCAAAACTACATAATTAAAGTAAATGTAATTTGTAAAAGTAAATGATGTAATTAAATGATGTAAGTAACAAATGTAATTTGTTACTTTCCACGTCAAAGATAACACCACCTTATTCTCAGTGCTATCTCCTTCAGGACGATGGTGCCGAAAACCTAACTGGCAAAGTGCCGCCATCAGGTCACCCAGGTGACGTGTGAAAACCAGAGTAGCCAGCGACGACACCTCAGCCACCTCCAGAAAAACAGTCGTAGTGACGAGCAGCCGGCGTTCACAAGATGGACCGACATCACGATTCACTGCATCTTCTACAGCTGCCCCAAAAGCAGATCTCAGTGCCAGGCTCAGCCCTACACCGGGTACCAAATATGGGCAAAGACCAAGCGTCACAAGAAACTGCAGCACCGTGCCGAGGGTCTTCTGCTGCGCCACACTTAGAACATCTGGAGATAACGGCGGAGCTGGATCCGGAACACGGGTGTTTGGAACAGGCTGTTGATCTTGGTCGAAGGCTTCCCGGAGTTTGGTCAAATGGCGGGACAAGCAGAGCATCAGGAGGAGGCATTCCTGAACAAAACTCCAGGTCGGATCCTCAGTGTGGGCGCAATACCACAGCACCTCCTTTCTGACCTCCTCCAGGAAACACCTTGCCTTCTTTAGCTCTCCACCATCTAACATCTGCTTTAGTTCATCCTGATTCGTTTGAAGGGCAGACACAAGCACATCCTGCTGTGTCGTTTGTATGGCATCTATGTAAAGAAACAAAAAAGGGATTATATATATATTTTTTTACATGTTTTAAAGTCATACTAAGAGAAATTAACACACTTTTGTCACGTCCATGATAAGAAACGTTTACTCATTATTCATCACTTCACAAGTTTATATCAAAAACAGTCATGAGCAGTTTTAGTATCTTCAATTCACCACAATCGCAAGTTTTCAGACTGTATGAGGAAGCCGGAGCACCCGGAGTAAACCCACGCTTTACACAGAAAGGACCAGGACCGCCCCACCCGGGACTCGAACCTAAGACCCTCTTGCTGAGATGACAGTGCTATTCATACACACGTTACAAGGTAACAGGAGATGATATGATGATGTACAAAATGTTTATCAACATTGCACGAATAAACATTAATGATGTTTTGTTTATTGTTTATTCAGTGTATGTTATTAAGACAATAACTTACTGCGGAGAGGTTTAGTAAGAACACTCAGTGCTGTGAGAATTTCTGTAGTCATGTTTATCAACACCACGTGTTCTAACGTGTCGCTGCAATTTAACGTCACGAGAACGCGAGGAGCCTGGAGGAAATAAAACCATCAAAATAAAAGTCAGACAGCTCAGGATTTATTAATTTGATGTTTAAAGTGGTTGTTGTGTTTTTGGTCATGTGATGTAATTATATTATAAATATTATATTCGTGATTTCCTCATTAAAACTCACCACACCGATTTCCTCATCCGTGAACTCACCGATGACATCAGCGATTAACTCATCGATGAAGTCACCGATGACGTCAACTATTTCGTCACAGGTGAACTCAAATGATGTGCTCACCACTGAATTGAACTCATTGTTTTATCCCTCCTATGACGTCACAGATCAAATTTAAATAATAAAAAAATAAATTGCACAAAATATTGAATGAAGTTGTTAGTAAAGGAGTCAAAAATGAGATAGAAACATTGATGATTGTTTTTTTTTTTTTTATTAAACATCTACATAAATTAATTAATACATTGATAAAAGTACACCAGAAAAAAAAACACTTGAAATATCTCGGGTTCTAAGTAAATGTAAGGAACAGTGCATTTTCATTTACTTTTTTATTTATTTCTTTATTCCCAACCTTCTGATTTTGTTGTAAATCTTCTATCAAACCACAGATGCGAACATGCACACACTTTTTTCCAGATGTTTTGCAGTTTGTGTGCTATCAGGGCAATTTTAATCTCTCTCCTGATTGTCTTAACGTGCAAGTGACAGCTTAGTTATCTGATGATCAGTTTTAGCTTTTGACCTGGAAAGCCGGGAGAATAAATTTTCATGAGTTAGGAGGACAAACACAGTTAAATCTGGATTTATATGTTCTGGAAATATTTGAAAAATCAAGAAGACAAACAAGTGGATTATGTGGATGTAGATTTGAGTGAAAAAATATAATATGTAAGTAGTTATATGATTACTAGTACTTTTACAGAACGTGTGTACTTCTGCCATGTCTGATGCAGACACTCTGGATGTACATTTGTTTTCAAATGAGGACATAAAATTAGATATAAATAAAGTATTATTCAAATAATGACAGTTTAATAATTTAATAATGAAAAAAGTGAAAAAGCAATACATTTTAGGGCCCCTGTCACTCACAGGCCATAAGAATCATCCAAACTCCCCGCCACCCCACACCCAATACGATGCCCCTGATTTATTGTACTTGTTTTGCAAATCTTTTTATTTATTTTTTTTTACATTATAATTAAAATTTATAGTTAAAATTCAATGCATTTGCTATTCTGGTGTTTTATCATTTCTTTAATATGTTCCACAACCTTGCTAGATCATATCTACCTTCACCTGCAAGCAATTTGAGACGAATGATTGCACAATTTATAATTAAATTTATGATTAAATCTTCGGATGATTGACCGTGGATCGGGAATAGACTGTAGAGGAGTCAGATGTCCAAATATCAAGATTATATCTTAATCTATTATTTTATTCAATGATAAAATATACAGGTTTTAATGGCCTGATGTCCCTACTGAACAGGGAGAAAAGGTAAGAAAGCACCACATATATTTTGACACACTTTTTAGAGATGATCTGATGCTGCGGTTGTCTGAAAAGAGGACACCATTCACTTTATTGGATTTCAAAATAGATTATTGCATAATGTGAAAAAAACAGGAATAATGATGTCATTACATTTAGAAATTCAGAAACATTATTGCACCCGAGACAAAAAAAAACTTCTGATGATAACATGCATTATGTTGCATAGTGCAATTATAGCTTGTCCTAAAAGCTGCTATACCATATGCATCTTGCAAGAAACTCACATCATGTGTCACATCAGATGTGTGGAGCAAATCATTGACACTTATAAAGTGCTAATGTAAAGATAAGCTATAATTCCATAACACAATTAAATTTTAACTATCAATTCTAAAAAAAAAAAAAGGGGTAGGACCACACCGGGTCAAGTTGAGCTGCAGCTTTTAAAACAAACAATATGTTAAATACACATTCCAAACAACTTTAACAAATAATTTAAATAAATAGCAAATAAATTATTTCATAAATAAAACATACAGTAGTGTGAGTAAAATGGATCTTGCTTGAAAAAAAAACAATTTGACAGTTAGTTTGCATAGTAAATTCATAAAACAAGCTTATACAAGAATATATAAGCAGTAGCACATAGTGCTTTTTAAAACAACTAACAGCATTTGCATTTTAAAACAAACACAACCACAGATGAGACACGTCTCTACAGTTTTTCTTCTAGTTAAGTGAAAATACCTCTACAAGAGTTATCGTCTGGGCACCGCACAGGTGCAGGCCACTGGAAGGCTCATATACACCACTTTTAAAGAGTACTTCTTCGAGTCTATGGGACAGGGTTCCTTCTTCTGAAACTTGAAGGTTTGTATCACTGGGACAGAGACATAATCTGTGTTCTCAGTACCATTAATGATGCAGCCATTACACAGACACTCAGCCTCTTGGTATTCTGAAGGAATGAGGCTGGGGTTAGTCTTGAATCTGAAAAAAGCAAAAGAAAACAAGATAAGAATGTTTAAAAGTATGTATTTTAATGACGATAAAGCTTACTCATTTGTGAGCTCATTAAAATAAAGCAGTTTGTGATAGTGAAGAGTGTTTTAACGACTGATTAGTTTAAAGACTAAGACAAATTGATATTGATAACTGCACAGGTATTAAATTTTTAGTGTTGTAGATGTTGCTTTCAATTTCTGAAGTCTATACTGTAATAAGCCATTTTTATAAAGAAATACAGCCCAGGTCGTTGTGAACACTTAATGAATCACATTTTAAATACATTTTATTCAAACGGTGGCTCAGTGGGCAGCACTACTGCCTCACAGCATCAGAAGTTGCTTCATAAGTGAATTTTGC
>JAYDZG010000009.1:18262609-18273263 GCA_034509265.1 Microcambeva bendego | reverse complement strand
ACATGAATCCACTCAAAGCTATCAAACTCTGAAGGCATTTCTTATGACATATTATAAATTGTCGTTACACTTCAGTTCCAACCACTTTCATCCCACAACCAACTGCACTGTGCTACAATGCAGGTGCAGATGGAACACAATAAAAAAACACCTAGGAAACACTGATAAAAATATCATCTAAACTATGTCATCTGGAAATAATCACAAAAAACAATTTTCTCATGTTTTTACTAACTTTAAATATCCAGCAAAACATACAAAAAATAAGAATATATTGTATATATACTGTAAATGTGTAGAAACTTATTTCTTTTTTCATCCTTATTCACTGTTTTATTGTAATATTGTAGCTTTGATTATAATTTTGCTGTTGTTGTTTTAATGCTTCGACAATATTTTTATACAGTCCTGCCAATAAAGCTACTTTGGATCTTGAATCTCAGAGAGAGAGAGAGAGAGAGAGAGAGAGAGAGAGAGAGAGAGACTATGTTACAGATTGACCTAGGCAGTGAGGTGAGAGCAGCACTGCCAGGATTTGGGGTAACACCAAGTGTGTGTGTGTGTGTGTGTGTGTGTGTGTATGGACGGGGGGTTAACGGTCTGATGCTGAGCCGCCTCTGTTCAAGCCCAGATAAGAGCTCCGTCTGAGCCTCGCGCACCGCCGCACAACCACAGCCGCCTCTCAGGAAGAAATAAAGACAGATTGAAAAAAATGAGATGATAAACTTGACAACTAACTGAAAACCATAAAACTTCCCACGGGGCCGACATGCAACACTGCTGCATCTGTCGTTTTAGAAATATGTCCACCCCCGCACCCACAGAAAGACAAACTGACGAAAATATAGGCTGAACTGTACTCACGCTCACTGTAACTCTGATAAACCACAAAGTCTTTTATACAAGCCAGACATCAGGCTATCGTTCCTTACGTTGGATTCATAATCGCATAACACTTTACTATGCTACTATGCTAAGTAGAGAAGATTCTAGTAAAACATTAAACTCGTACGGCAGATATTTAGACACACTACAGTGATCATGCCTCTGCAGTTTTTGATCACTAAGCGAACACAGTTATATAATCCGCAAGCAAAATGTACGAGTTCTAATGCCAATCAGCCTTGTTCACAGACTGACACACCCAGATCAGCATTATTCCTCTACTCTGCACCAGCAACATCCATCATCCAGAGGTCCTAACTGCGTCAGTTATGAGATCCCTATCCGGCTCCGTACCTGGACATACAATGGCCGAACGTTCATATAACCTCCCTGCCGGATGCCAGGGCCGAGAATCTATAAATTCTAAATCCCTGCTCTGGTGTACTAGCGTGTTTTACCACCACGCTGCCTGAGTGCTGTGTGTTACTGGCAGTAAATGCGAGTGTTAAACAAACACAGTGATTCTGATCCACATACAAATGTGCAAAGTTCAGGAAGCCATGGCAGTTGAGACTCGCCCACAATATGTGTAGTTGTTGAATGAAACAACGTTCCTCCAGGACCAAAGGTGCTACACAGAACAATAACCTAAACAACACAACAAAGTGCACGTGTGCAGTAGTGCAAGACGGTTCACACTAAATACGGGAGACTAATACACAGGACAGTTTACAATATACAGGCCAGAGACAATAAATACAAGAACAGTGCAGATAGCACACTGGTAGTGTGAGCAGTAGGTGAGGTGCGGATATGTCCATTTTGGAATAAATGTAAGCAATGCAGTAAACAATGTACTTAGCAGCAACAATTGTTCATACCAGACTCTGATTGTTCAGGAGTCTGATAGCTTGGGCGAAGAAACTGTTGCCCAGTGAGGGCCCGGATGGTAAAGAGTGTGTGTGACGGGTGTGTGTGATCATCCACAATGCTGGTTGCTTTGTATAAGCTGATCATGCTATGCTGATAAGCATGTATAGATTGCTTGAAATTAAGCGTTGGCGACACTTTTCCCAAATACATATACGTTACTGTGACGCTATGAACATTTCCATTATAGGCTAACCCTCAACTAATAATAATTGCTTCCCTATTCCATATGCAAATGTAAACCCTGAACAGAAGCCTGAAATCTAAGTGAAATGTCTTTTTTTTTGGCCGATAAAAAGATAACGATCAAACGTTTCTGAATAACATCCTAACAGGTGTTCAAATTCTATGAATCTATTGGTGCTCGTGTTGGAAAATGAGGTCAGGATAGAAACAGTCGAAGGTAGTCACGAGAATCTTCTATCATTCTGTTCAGGGCCTGTAACGTCTAAGAACGACAGACAGACCAGACCTCCACCTTTTAAAGAACGAAGGAATCGTGTTAATGGGCTTTGAAATGTGGAGCAGGTTTGTACATTTTATTCGCACAGCGGTGTAGAGATCTGACGCTGAACGTTCCAATGAGAGAAACAATAGACACGGTAAGAGATTGAATGACACTGTGAAGCGTGTTGTAGACAGCGCAGATAAAAATGACACTACTCAACCTATTGTCTCCATGAGAACCACCCAAATATGTTCATTAGGACACTCGCGGGCATGAAAATTTCACTCATTAATGAAAGAACGAAGATGAGCAAACCACTCGAGTGAGTTTAGCATTAATTCAATATTAAATACCATTTGCATGTTCTCCAAGTGTCCTCCGACACTCTGAAGACACGCACTCAGGTAAACTGGAGGTTTGAACATTTAAATTGTTGCCTCAAATTTATTAGGTCGCCCAAAAGCAAGAAGGTCCTATGTTCGATCCCCAGGCTGGTCCCTTCTTTGAAGAGTTTGTATGTTCTCCTGTGTCTCTTCTTTGAAGAGTTTGTATGTTCTCCTGTGTCTCTTCTTTGAAGAGTTTGTATGTTCTCCTGTGTCTCAATGAAAGAACGAAGATCACTTTTCTAAACGGATAGTGAGTTTGGCATCAATTCGTTACATAATATAATGGTGTCCCAGAGTCAGTGTGGGTTTCCTCCGGGAGCTTTCCTCCCACAGTCCAAAGACATGCAATCAGGTTCATTACCTGGCCTCTAGGATGCATAAACCAGCAGATTTAAGGCAAAACACGGACTCAAAACTGTAATAAAAAATGCACTGTGCTGGGTCATGTGACCTGAACATTCCTTTAGCTGCTATTTTCCTAGACCGCAAAGCATTTCAATATTTGATATTATTTCTAATTACGTTAACCATGTAAACCTATCGCATTTGCACCACTTGAAATTTGCTTTCATAATTCTGCTCCCACTCCACCCCTCCTCTCGCTCGATCTGCACCATCCTGATATGTTTTCAATTTGCCGGAGCTCAGGACTCCTCAGAAAGCTCTGCTGAGTGCGAAAAAACCCTGGACCGTACCTCAGCACCTATCAGCCTTCCTCCAGGACGCTCGTTAATGCCAGACGGGCCAAACAATTTATCAGCACTTGAATGCCTTCGATACGAGGCTAATCCCCCATAATTAAATACGATCAACACCCCACCAGCCTGCATAAACACAAATGATTATTATGATCATGTTTTATTCGGTCCTTTGAATTTCTGGAGTGGAAAATGTCTGCGCCGGCATGCCAGCGTGGTAAAAATACCAGCCAGGTCCGTTTCCTCCAGCTTAAACTTAAAGTATGTGTAGAAAAGAGAAAGAGAGAGAGCACAGGAATGAAATTGACAGCTAGGAGGGATTACCGCGGTGTCCATTTGCATATCTAGAATTTTAAACACAGAGGAAAATATCAAACCCTCCAGCCAGCAAGGTCATTCCAAAGATAATTTTTTTCTTCATAATTTATTTTGCATATCGTGCAGGACACATTATAGATTAAAACCCGCTCCGCCCTATCGACTCTTTTCTTACGCTCGAGTCTGGTCACCACATATCGTTCCATTAAATGCCACCACGCCCTAATAAGAGCATTTTAACAAAGCTACAGCACATTCAAACACGCACATCAACAGAAATACTTGTTATGAAGTTTAATTCATTTAACCTGACTAATCGTTTATAATTTAAACTGTAGTAAAAGCAGTGTACCCCTTCTGCTGAGACATGAAGATAATATTACTTAGAACTATGTGTAGGGAGCGTTGTGGTTTTGATCAACAATTTAACCGAGACATAACGATCTTGATTATCAGCTTTGTGGAAAAAAAAATTAAACCAAGGACAAACACCTGCCAGTAACAGACAGCACACAGCACACCAGGGAGGGGTGAGACAGGGTGGGAGCTCTTAAAATATAAAGGGAAGTGAAATGAAGCTTATGAGGGCAGAAAGATAAATGGATTTGTTCAGCAAATCCAGTAAAGTTGAACAAGTGACAAGTGACTATATGGGAGCAAAAGGCTTTATTCTAGACCAAATGTAATGCCAGAATAGCAAAAAATAGGTAGCACTTACGTAGCACAGCGATAAAACACACTAGCATAACACAGCTGACCTCAGCACGTGAAAAGATGCAGTCGGTACTGCACATGTGTCAGAGGGAACTCTTAAGCAAACAAACTGAGGTCGTATATCAGCCTGTCACTCATGTGAGGTACGGAGAGCGACACCTTAACTTTCTGTACAGGTGCCCTGGGCGACCAAGGTCCTTACACAGTATAGATAACTACGCCTCTTAGTCCGGTCTTGCACACCCTATAGGCTGAAGACCATGGGTGAGCACCACCACTACTACTACTGGCATTTAAGAAAGCAGAAAGAGTGCACAATACAAAACAAGTGTGCACAGGCCGAGACAGAAGGAGTGTTGGAAGTGATGGAGAGACTGGTGTTGGAGGTTTTGGGGAAGTATAGTGGGGTAGAGTGGGGGGTGTTACCGATAAGCGAAAAATTCAGACTGGTCAAAGTTTCCCTTTTGCCAATCGTGCTCCTGATAAAAGTCGCTTCTGCTCTAGTACTGATAGAAGAACTATCTCTCTCCCTCAACCCTCTCTCTCTCCTTCATTCTCTCGCTTCCTCCCCCCCGTTCCTTAGCAGTTACTTTGAGAGGAAGAAAAATACCTATCACGTTCTCGTCATCAGCCCTGCCATCAAGCGGCGACCACATAGCAATTAATATCATTCCAATTACTGTGAAAAGAACAAGCTGCTACACTGTGATAATAAACACCTCGTCAGCATTAAAGAACGAGAGAGACGTTCTGAACCACCGAGAACTGTCTCTAAAAAAAAAAAGTATATTTTTGACATAACATTTCAAAAACTTGGACACATTGGAATTTTGAAATCAACAGTCAAGTGGTATCTAAATGACATGGGAGTATGAGCAAAATATTTATTATTATTATTATTTTTTTATTATTATCATCATTATTATATTATTATTATTATTATTATTATTATTAATTTTAATAATAATACCAACTATTATTTGTATTATTACAGTTCTTGTTCTTGCTAATACAAATAAAACTGATAAAATAAATAATATTATTATAATTAGTAGTAGTATTGTTATTATTAGTTATTTATTGTTGTTATAAAATAATAATACATAATAAACTAAACATAATAAAAAAAGAAAGAAATAATAATATGTTTGTATGTTCAGATCAAATAAAAATAATAATTAAAAAATAAATAAATAATATTTTTAATAATGTGCTACATACATGGTAAGTGTTCTTTATAGTTTCATGTAGCAATAATAACTAATTCCTATTTTTATAAAGCCATGTTATCACTCCTTCACAGTAAGTTTCACATAATGATAATAATAATAATAATAATAATAATAAGGTAAGCAGTGAACTTCGATGACCACTACAGCTGGGATCAAAGGTTCCAATCCATTGCATGACTTAAGCCATCCGTCTTCCTTAGACATAACCAATCGTGCCTGTGTAGATGCCCGGATGGATGATAGCACTGACAAGATTTAAAATGTTTACTTCCCGGGCATCTACATACAGATGGGGTTGGACATTGGCATCCTGTCTGTGGTGTGTAATTATTAAGGGCATTATTAAGGGCAGCATTTGAACATTAGTGCGAAGGAAGCACGTGTTATCCCATACACTCATACTGTCCATTAAAAAAGTGACTTTATAAGTCATTTCCTGTGTCTGTAACATGGTAGGAGTGTACAGCAGTGACTCATTTATCAATAAAACAGAAAGCGGATTAAATAAACCTGTAATATCACTGACCCGGTCCATTCCAGTTTGGCTCCACTTCTTCCTTCTTTTCTATCTGCTGCTCTTCCTCTACGTCAGGTTTCCAGCCTTTCTCGTCTTCCTCAGCGACATCCGACGTGCCCGGAGACTCGTGTGTTCGAGGCTCTGTTGAAATCGTAGACACAGCCGAGGAAAAGGACGGTGAGTATGACCACGAGTACAGGAGGAGCGTGAACATGCTCGAGCGTGAACCACTTTTAAAACTCAACACAAGTCCTGATCTTCTGGTTACACATCCATGCCACTCATTAACTGGCCTATATGATCAAAGGACCAAATTTGGGCACTTCTTATTTCCCATACTTACCCTTAGCATGTGATGTATTCAAGTACATCACATTTATTGAAAATCAAAACTTCGAGGTGGTCCGAACAATCCTACGGCAGTTCAGTTAGCAATCTGTTAGTGTACAAGATGTTGAAGTTTAAAGCAGCTGAAAATACGCCCCATGTAACTGAGTTTGGTGCCCAGGTTGTGCAGTGGGGTATTCCATTGCACTCTGAATTCTGATTCTGAAGGTTTGGAAACTCTGCATTGCCACTGGTCAAGGCCGGGCGCTATCTAGCGGGCTTAACAGCCAGTCCAGCAGTCACTGATTGAGTACTAAGGCGGAATGACCGGCCTTCAAATGCTTCAAATGAGCCACTGGCTTCCGGTTCAGTACCATATACAGTACATAATACTGGTCTGGGTTTTTAAATGTTGGCTTAGCTCCTGATTATCTTTCTACTCTGCAGTCCAGATACGGTCCGTCACGTTCAGTCCGTTCTGCTGATGCTCACTTGCCGTCTGTCTCCTCCAATAAATTACGCATGTCAGGTGAAAGAGGTTTCAAGTGTTGTCGGTCCGAAGGGAACTCTGTCCTCTTGTATCTCCATATGTGCCCATCACTACTGACTTTTATGGAGCATTTAAAGACATGTCTTCTTAAGCCATGACTTCTTGAATTGTAAAGTGTCATGAAAGACGTTATGAATAAAATATTATTATTATTATAATTATAGAGATGCATGTAATTGGTTTCGTTGCTGCACATGTGGAAATGCAAATCAATGATCTCCGAACGGCGGAAGACAAAACTGACTACGGTAAATTTGGAGAAACCAATTCTTAGCACCAGGGGTGTTCAGTAGGGCCCGAGAAATAAAAAAAACCCTTTATTTTTAGAGGGTGTGTATACAGTCACAGTTTAACTACGAGTCACTGCTTCTCCAGTCTGACGATCAAAGCCAGTTGAAAGAAAAGGTAACCAGACACCTCAGCACAAACGTCTCTTTTGATTCAGCGAGGACGTCGCAGAGTAAAGAGCTCCGCAGGGCCAGAGCGCCACCCTTTTATTAAAGCGAATCCCTGTCATCAGTGTGGGACCAACGATTCTTATCTCTTAGTTCCTGATGGAAGTGATTAATGATTCCCTGTGATCAAGATGATTATCCGATAATGAAAGGGTTCGCTCGGCCGTGCTTCGTGTCTCAAACACTGCACGGCTGCCGTACCAACATTTACCAAAATCCTTGAAACTTAACAGCATTCATCAACTCGTACACTTATACTCAACGTGTTTAACTTTTAAAATTGGATATATTTTGATTTTATTTTAAACTACTAATGAACAGCCAACGACATTCAGTAGAAGCGCTGAACTAAGTGTGCACATCACCGCTTGTGAGGTCTCTCGACTAATAAAAGTCACTTAAAGCTTTGTGAACTTGCAAACTACATAGGAAATGATGGCACAGGCGGTACATAGAACCATGGAACGCATTAACGAATTTCCCTTAAGGTTTACAAATACCTTAAAACTCAACGCCTTTTAAACTGAACACCACTCTCAGAACAAACTGATGTTGAGTTTCAAGGTACCACCATACTTTCAGAGAGAGCACTGACCGAGCTTCCATCCCCATTTCTCTTCCCCAATCCCCCGACCTAATCACCCCACCCGAAATCGGCTTAACGGGACGTACAAAGGCCGCGTTTACACTCGCATTCCCACGGTGATAAACCAGCGATAGGCGCCGATCAATCCCAGCCGTAAACGCCAGCCTGCGCGACTTCTATTATTAATGTAATAGAACGGAGATAACATCTGCATTGTCAAATAAATATCTCAGCTATACGTCCTCGTAGAAATCTGGTTCTCATACACTTAGCTCAGTGGTCCGGTCCGGTCCGGCCCGGTCCACGGCGCCCTTACGCAGCACCTTCTGACAGACCATACGGCCCCATTATTTCCAGTTATAAATCAACATGAATGACACGTTGATGTTATCCCGCTGTGCTCAGCTGAGCTAGTAAAGCCGGAGCCACGGTTATTGCATTTAATATTATCAATATTATCCATCACATCATCGTAGCAGAGACGACAGGTATCGGGGAAACGGCAGGCCCTTTTTTTCTGGGACCAGGCCAGCACTTCAACCTGCGCTGAACACACACAGAACACACACAGCCAAACAACACACTTCCATCTGATAAGAGCAACTTCCTCTGTTACACCTGGAGGGCAAAGTCACACGGTTCACTTCAGTATGACTCAATTCAGACTCGTTTTAAATAAATCTGCTCTTTTTAGGGACAGACCAAGCACTGCGGATGCTCACTGTACTTTGAAGACGGGGTCAAACAGTGCGCATACAGATTAAGTAGAAGCCGTAGTTCCACTAGTTCATCTAAGCAAGACCTTTAACCCTCGGCTACTTGGAAAACTTGCAGCATCTGCACTTTCATATTTTGGTGTGAAATAGTGATGGTGGTATGATGAGTCGTGTCTGAGAGAGTCCAGATTTAGCTCCATCTGAGCTCCACCTTTACGGATGCTCAAAAAAGCTTTAAGAGGAAGCAGACTTTTATGTCATGATGTGAAAGGAGCGGCGCGTGAGTAGCTTCACACTGAAGTGGGATTTTTTCATGGTGGGATTAGAATGGTACAGCGCTGGAAAAATGAATCGCAAAGGTGACGATGTATAAAAGTGATTTCAAGTGTTTTTTTTTTTTTTTTTTAAATGAAAGTCCCCCCAAAAACCTCATGTCAGCACATCTCCATTTGGGAATCCAGCCCAGGGTCTCTTTGTAATAAGATAAAAATGCTAGCCAGAGATTAATATCGGTAAGATTCATGGTAAGATTGGTATTAAGACTTAATTTGCTTATTTACATATTATTAGTATTATTCATTTTATTATTATTATCATCATCATCATTATTTTTTCATACTACTACAACATGAATTATTGCCATTATTATTATTGATTCACATTGTGATTTTTTTAATCATGATTATTATCATTATTAGTAGTATTTCTTCAAATAAATCCGCTTGAGTGTTGCATCATGGCCTAATACCATACAACCGTCACATTAGCCATGCTGTGTTAATGGATCTAATTCAGGTAGATGATGGGGGCTGTGCAGCACTATGTATCCTGTGACTGGTTGAATGTTTTTCTGTGCCAGTTATCAAGTGGTTATCGCCTATGTCATTCTCTTCCAGATGGTGGATAAGCGAGCTGGCCTTTATTAGCCAGCGCTGGCCTGATAAAGACCTGGTATTGATCGCAGGTTGAAAGAGCAGGTTCGTCAAACACGGCTGATTTACAGAAGCCTGATAATAACAGCACCAGGCAACATAGGAGCCCAGAGAGAGAGAGAGAGAGAGAGAGAGAGAGATGGATGCAAAATATGGTGACGTGGCTCCTTTCTTCGTGCAGTTATAGAGCACAAAGATAAGGATGAAACGCGAAGACACTCGCGACACAAATACACAGAAGTAACATTTTAAGTCTCCTTCAGGCACAATCAATCATATTATGGTAATGTATGAGGTTCGGTCATGGTGACTGCATTATTCATACGTTTTATTAAAAAGAGCAGACACGTGCCCCCACACATACAAGGATAATCTCTAATCTCGAGCTGATTAGCACCTGACAAAGTTTCCAAGCGTTTATCAGAAGCAGCCAACGAACAGACTCTTATCGCCACGGCACAAAATTTCACAAGAACAAGAATTTTCCAGATTAAAAAAGAAAAAAAAAAAAGCATGTATCAAAAACGAATAGTCCGAATTAAACCCAGAAAACCTAGAGAATGAGGAGAGGAAGGAATATTCGGATACACGGACTGTACTTTAATGTAGTTAAGCGTGTTACAGGTGATACAAACACTTTAAAAAATGTTATTGAAGTTCTTCGATTTTAATATCGGTCATGTAGTAAAACTTACACTTCTGTGCCCAAAAGCGACTTTCCATAAATATCTTTGTGAAGTACGACTAAGATTATGACACAAATTACATATAGATATAGTAAATACTGTATACTGTATATACTGTGTGTAGTACGTAGTGTACAGTAAATACTGTGTGTATTTTACAGTATATACTGTGTGTAGTATGTATAGTACATTAAATACTGTATGTAATATACAGTATATACTGCATGTAGTATGCAGTGTACAGTATATATTGTATGTAGTATGCAGTATGTAC
>JAYDZG010000009.1:18231996-18247374 GCA_034509265.1 Microcambeva bendego | reverse complement strand
CCATCTCCGGCGGTTCTCTTTCTTTCTTTTTTTTTGTTGAGCTCATGTGACGTGAGTGATAGATAACGTTTCAACTGTCGTTCATATGTTCATCTCTCTCGCTTACCGCTTCTGTTTTACCCCACACTGGTTTATGATTGTTTCACCCCCGGTAGGAATTTGTGGCTCTTTGTGAAAACTTTAAAGCAGAGAAACAAACGTGGAACTAAACGAGTGAGCATGTAGTGATGAGAACTGTTGAAGCTGGGTTCAAACCTCACCGCCCAAAAATACCCCCCAAAAAGCAGAAGTGGATTACCTGCAATAATATGCCTGTCTCCAGCTTTTAAGAGTATTTATATTTATTTATCTTGTATTTATTTATCTATCTATCCATATCCATTCATTCACTCAATTATTTTAGTTATTTATTAATGTATTAATAAATTTAATTAGTCCATTCTTGCTTTCATTTATTACGTCATAGTTTTACTGATCTCCCAGAAACAAGCAAAAGTGTATTAGCTGTTATAACCTAATTTTTAATTTACATATTTGTTTGTTTTTTCATCCAGTAATTTAATGAATGTTATTTCTTTAACATAATTTTATTAATTATTTTCTTTAGTCATATATTTTACTTTATTTACTTATCCATTAATTGGTTTATTTACTCATTTTTATTAATTTTGTTTTAAATTTGATTTATTCATTCATCTGTTCGACAGATACTGACCCCTGCAGACGATGAACATCCCACATTTATTTAAAATAAATGAATAATTAAATAAAATACCAAATAGGTGCCAATCTAAAAACTGAAATGGGATTTTATAACGAATCCAATATCATTTAAATAAATTAATACAAATAAAGATGGCATACTGGAAAGGCAGGAAAATCCCCTACCTGGCAACTTTGTGAAATGCCATCAACAAGACAAGATGACCAGCAGCCCTCTGCTCTTTAAAGTGAATATTGATTCATCTTAAATGAATCACAGATTTGAATCATGGCACTCATGTGTTGATTTTTAACGTTCCTAGGGATAAGTGAAGAGTAAATATCCAGGAATGGCACTGGGCCGGTTGAATTGATTTCTTAGACACGGAGCTACAACAAAAGGTACTTTTAATGCTTTAGACATGATGTATACCGATGTATAGTGGATAATAGTAGGATCAGATATCTACAATATAAACACTACTTATAATACCATTCCAGTACCTGTTATAAACATTATATTTCCAACACCCATCCCAGCCAGTTCTGATCGCTCTTTGTTCAGGTAAACTGGCACTATGAGAATTATGAGGGCATTGCTGAGGCCCATCTCATCTGAGGATCTGTCATACAGCATGGCAGGGCGAGGTGTGTGTGTGTGTGTGTGTGTGGATGACTGGAGATAATTTTAATATCGGGCCGGTGGATTGCTGATAGTGTTTTAAGGCAGGGCCCAGTGGACTGAGAGCTAGTAGTACCTATCTGTAATTAGTAACCATTCGCTATTGCTGATAAGATAAACTCACCCTGACCTTTTCCATTCGGTCGTCATGGTAACCGTCCTTCTCCCCCCCCCACCTCCCTGATATTATTTTAGTGATTAAATAGCAAATAACAGGCAGATATGAGAAACTGATAGGGATGATTAATAATGGGGCTTTGGTTGGACCGAATGCGTGGACGGGGTGAGGAAAGGAGGGGCCCGGCGTGTCACAGAGGCCCGGCGTGAATAGACCTGGCTTGGCTTTTTGCAGAGAATAATGGAAATTTAAGATGAGCGAAAAGGAAATAAATGCAGAAGACGAGAGCGATAAATGACGCCGCCGTCTTCTTTTTTCCGCCCCACAGAGATGCACTTCTGGACGAAGGAGCATATTAATTACCCCTCCCCTCACCACCATCACCACTTCTTTTGGCGTACCCTTCATCCACCACATCGTTTACGTCTCAAGACTCATTTCATTCATTCAAGCTCTTTCACTTTAAATCATCACACGATTCAAACAGCAATGATGCACTATGGGGTTTCAAATGTGTCAATTCATGAATTATGAATTAAATTAATCACACTGTGGGGGTGCGCGGTTCTTATGTGGCCGGAGAAGGAATGAAGGAGTTTGCATGTTCTCCGCAAGTCAGCATGGGTTTCCTCTGAGAGCTCTGGTTTCTTCCCACAGTCCAAAATTGCATGCAGTCAAGTTAACTGGAGACCTTGGATTGCCCTATAGTTAAATGGGTGTTTGTTTGTCTTGATTAGATTGGTAAAAAATAAATAATGAATTCATTATAATGGCTACAGACCTATCAGGAAATTAGCTGTTATGTTAATGAAGCCACTCATTCCTGTTTATTGGTTACCAGTCCACACTGTGGTTATTAATATTAATTACGACCAACCTTACTATATAAATAGAGACTAAACCTTCTTGCAAACATTGACCCTTTACAATTGATCAGTTACGTTCCCGTCTGTCGTCTCTTGGAAACCTCTTGGATGGGATTTGCATAAGGAGGAAAGAAGCAATGTATGCAAACAGTGTGGAGTTGACCGAAAGGTCAGCGTGGGCAACATTTAAAAAAAGCAGAGCGTGTCTTTCTGGCAACCTCTTTGACCAGCTCATCAAGCAAGAGAAGCTTTAAACGGTATGTTCCATTAAAAGAGATTTATACCTATTTTAGTTCAATTGGAAAAAATCAAGCGCTGCCGTAAATGCCAATTATATTATCAGGACCAAATCATCCAGTATGGTGCATTCCATCACCTAAATGGTTTCCATCGGGTATTCATCTGGTGAACCGGGAGCACGGAGCAGGATCTAGGACCGGACAGTCCTACCCCGTCTCCAGCCATTGGCCGAGCAACGCTGTGGAATGTGGCTGCCACGGAGCTTTCGGTCCATCTGACGAAGCTTAGCGGACCCGAGATGTTTTCGAGATAGGCCTTACAACTATATCAGTGGAATGAAATTCCTCGCTCTCTCGGAGAAGATAACAAGATCACGTGCATCTGCGAGTCATTTGGAATTTGACAGATGGACATACACACACTCCACTTAACAGATTAGCCTTATTGTGGGGAGCAGAAACATGATTAGCTTTTTCTGTCCAACAAAGTCCTGCCAAAATAGTGAAACACTTGAGGAATGTCACATGATGTGTGTATATATATATGCTGTCCATTTTATATATATATATATATATATATATATAAATGTAATTGTGCATTATCTAAATGTTAAATGAATACAATTGTGTCCTAATTAAATCACATAATTTTATACAGAGTAAAATTTAAATTTTATCGTTTTCAATGTACTTATGACAGAAGATATCACACACATATAATATAATACTAAAAAGCCCCATACAAGACACGATCTACTAATAATCAACAAATAATCGGGGCTTTTCAAAAGCCGTTTTGAGCCACTTTAAGACAGCAGAATTAAGTTCCCAATATTGCTTGCGTTAGCGAATTAGCCACAGTCGTGGCTAAGTAGGCTATATGATGATAGAAAAAATGATAATCCTTTATCACTCGTTCATGATTTTATAGTCCTTATTAATCCCTAACAGTTGACGTTTCATTTTTTCCACTCCTTTCATTATTTGTTCATCAATTTTTGCTTAATGTGAATTCAGCTAAAATACTTTTAACATGCTTAATCAAAAGCCGAGATCTGCTGCCATGTGCCGCTCTCATTTCAGATATTCGCCAAGCCAGTCCTGCAGCACTGTCGGATGTTTTAACAAGTCTGACACGGTCAATTATTGACGAATTAGGCTAGCGGTTCCCCCTCCGTCCTCTCGGCCTGGAGACTGTCGCCTATCAGATTATATTAAATGCTTCACACTTTCATGAACAAAGTCTCCCAAGATTGGTGTTACAGTTCCATTGGACATCTGTATTTGTGCATCAATCTGGATAGACTATAATCTTCTGTCATTTTGTCTATAGCTTGAGGCCAGGATAGAAATCGCTCAAGTACATGCAGTAAAAATATATGCCAATAGGACTGTATTAAGGATCATTTGCTAGCACTGTATTTATAAAAACTTAAACATAATACAGAGGTACTAAAACTCCACGTCCCTTTAACTCCAAATCAGCCTTTGTGGAGACATTTGTTTTCTTCGACTCGTCGTTTTCACAATCTTCACTTATTTTTTTTATTATTGATATATTTTCAAATTAACAGTGAACGGCAGCTTTGTTTAGAGCTCGGCATGAAACGTCAGAATGAGTATCAGTGTTTATACAAGGTGCATCGCTACAACCTTAATCCTCACAATTTGACTTTCCATAAGCTTTAAGCTTTAAAAAATAAAGCTTAAGGTAGATTATTGTACTAAACGAAGAAGCGTGAGAATGATTACTACTCAGTTTGTGTCAAAAACAACCCCGTTATTTTACATTAGCCTAAAATATAGTCTAAAATATAGGCTAATCGATGAGACCAGATTATTGTACCATCGTTGCTGATTATTGTACTATTATTGTAACAATTGTTGCTGCAAAATACAGTGTTTACACTTCTACCAATGGACATATTTGCACCTTACCTACTGCTCACATTACTAGTTATGTCCACTGTCCTGTATATTGTAAATTGTCCTGTGTATTAATTGTATTGTCTCACATACTGATTGTGAATAGTCTTGCACTATTGCACACGTGCACTTTATGTTGTGTAGTTTATTGTTCTGTGTAGCACCTTTCCTGGAGGAACGTTGTTTAACTGTGTACTGAACACTGTATATGGTTGAAATGACAATAAAAACCACACTACACTACACCACACCACCCCACACCACACCACACCACACCACACCACACCACACCACACCACACCACACCACACTACACTACCATGGAACACATTAACAAGTTTCCCTATACAGCCGTATGGGAAAAACACCTTGTAACTTAATGCCTTTTAAATTCCCAAACCCTTTGACATCAAATGACTTACATACAGTGACTTAAAAAAAGCCAGCTTCCTAAGAAGAAAACAATACTGTATCTCCATGTTCACTGTTTACGGTAAGAACAGTTTCCTAATCATATTCATCGTCATCAGGGAGCGATGAGGTACGACACATGACCTAATAGATGAGATCGACCAATGTGAGATCTCCTTGGGAAAAACAGGAAGTTCGGGAAGAGATAGAAGTACAGATACGGACGCCCAGGTTAAACTGATGGATCTGCTCCATTACTTGATGAAGTCTGGAAGTTTGGATATAGAGGGTGTGAACGTGATGAGTGTAAAATACACTCTAGTGTAGTGTAGGGGAGGGGGTTTGGTCTCTCACCTCCCAACCAGTCGTTATCCCATTAATGTACGAGGGGGTGGATTGCCAAGTCCACATCCTCTCTAACGAGGGTGCAGTTCTTAACATTCATCATCGCTGAACTCTGAAACTTTATCAGCTGCGGAGCACGGCGCCATGGCCCCAGCCCGGCTCGCTCCGGCTCTCAGATATGGCCGATAAGGCACTGATAGATTACAGCAGATTGTTTTACTTCAGGGGACACTGCTGCCTCTAATACTAATACTCAGACGAGGCTCGGCACAGATAGAGGGAGGGGACGTCAGGCACCGAGTACAAAGAGGAAAGGGCAAAAGGAGCCAAGAGTGTGTTCAAGTGTGTATCAGTGTGTATTGGCGTGGGCAAAGGATATTCCGAGGAGATCCGTATCGCAGTGAAGACTGGAGGACTGGCCGGTTTAATGTAACGTTTTCCCAGCAATTAAATACATTTCTTTAGTCCCTCCATCTGATTTAATATCAACACAGAAACTCAAAACGACTGCACAATGCTCTGTGTCGAGCTAATAAATCTCACCACACAGAAAAAAAAATTAAGGATGGGCGTATTTTGTACATTTAATCTTGATCCAAACAGAAAATGAAAGCAGAGTTTATTATAAATTTAAATGAGACGGACAGACACACAAAAGCGAATTATGAACACGCTGGGTGAATGCGAAATTCTATTACATAGGGCACGTATAGAAAAAAAACATTCATTCATGAAGATAACACAGATGATGGCTGAAATGAAGATATTATAGACACGTAGACATTATCACACGCTGTAGACCCAGTTGTCTAACTTGGCCCTTGTCAAACTTGTATTCCTGCTTTGGACATCACCATTGGGATGCAAAGAGACTGATTTGTGTTTTTTTATTTGGATGTGACCAAGGAGATATTTATACACACATGCATACATATGTTACATAGAACATGTCTCAAGTTCTGATAAAAAACATAATACAGTTGAAACCAGAGCTTCCGTCTCGCTAAGGAGTAAAAAAGAACCTTTAAGTATAATAGAAATATTGATTTTCTTTATGTCATATGATATTTTTCCATATCGTCCAGCCCTTCTTTCAACATAATGATCTGATCTGTATTTAACATCTGTATGCACAAGGTCCATAGTTCATGGGGAACCACAGATGAATCACACCCTGTAGACAGTTCCGTATGAGTGTATTTGGTCACACGCGTTCCCTCGACCTAGATTACTAAAAATAAGTAATAAACGACATAACAGATGCTAATTATGTGAAACCAACAAGATTTTTTTGGCTGGTTCAGTTTAATACAGAGTGTCAGCTTAATATCCTGGTCTGGTACCAGATGGGATTTGACAAGCACTGCATCAATCTAAATCACTAATGATAAAAGTGAGAACTAAATGACAATGCTAATGCAAATTAGGTAACAATAATAAAAAATAACAGCAATAATATTCGGGATGTCTCAATCAGATAATGAGTAATAACATCAGCGCTGATACGGCCATGACATGTAGGATCAGTACTGGATCAGATTAGATCCGTAACATGTTCCACGAAACGTCACAGATCACATACAAAGACCTGACACCAATCTTAACACACACCACAGCCCAGACATAGCCGATCATGTCTGTGTAGATGCCTGGCCGACTGATAGCACTACTGAGTTGATGGATTGATTCATTTAGTGTCGAGGTACAGTGGACGCTTGAACTTAAACAGGCTTCAAACAAAATGTTTCTATGTTAAACCTATATTTACCTCAACTCTGTATCTAACCTTTCTAATGTCTTAAATGCTATTTTAGTTATATCATTATTATGTGTGCAATTTGCACTGTGCAAATAGAACCATGAATTCCTGAAGGAAACCCGCGCTGGGAGAACATACAAACTTCACACCGAAAAAGAAGTGAATTGAAATAATGTGGCCGGATGGGCGTGTCAAAAATTGCATCCATGTTGTAGTGTCATCAATGTACGGAACATTTTAGAGTTGGAACGGGTTAAAAATTGTGAATAAAGAAAGTCTGACAGAAAAGGGTGGAATACTAATAAGAATACTAACAGATAACAATAGTTTGACTGCCTACTGAAATATTTCCAGATGGGAATCGAACCCAGGACCTTTTTGCTACCAAAGCTCTGTAAGATCCAGGATCCAACACGTACCATCGGCCTGTCCAGTGCATTTGGGTTTTCTTTATTTGTCAGATTGAAGCTGAGCTTATCTGATTCCTGCAGCTCTGAACCAGAGTGTGTTTATGTATCATGAAGAGAAATTCTGACAGGGTAAAGCATGGTGAAAAAGGGGTTAAGTTCAATCACTAAAGAAACTAAAGAAACTCATCTCACCTGCAGAATTCGATCAACAATCAACACGGAGAAAAAAAGTAAAAAAAAAAAAAAAAGAACTGAACCGCTTCGTATATTCTTCTTAATTTTCCCGTCAACATTTTATCAGCAGGTTCCATGAATAATCCGTGCTGTAATTTCTTTCTTTCTTCCTTTTTGTTCCTGGCATTTTGGTGGAGCGAGATAAGGAGTAAAAAACAACAGAAGGGCTAGGAGAGTGAAAAAGAGATAGATAACATTGATATCAACTCCTACACAACACAGTCATTCCCTTATCTGGGCTTTTTATCATGCTTTCGTGTGTTTTTTTGGAGGGTTTTTTTTCCTTTTCCGTCTCCACTCCTTATTCTTTGTGGCCTAACTGAAAAAGGTCTGCTGCCCTTAAAAATAAAGTGTAGCTTCTGGTATCAAATTTACCTCAGGCATGCTTTTTTTTTTTTAACCGATCTGGTAATGTGAATAATTCATTACGGGAATAGAGATTTAGTTAAATGTGGTAAGAGTCTAAATGAAAGACTGTGTGTGTGGGGACGGGAGTATACATTAAATGAGAAAGAATTCACAAAATGAAAAAAAAAAATCATGAACAAACTTATCTTTTTGGTCTCACACTCACATGGCCCCGGAGAGAAAAAGTGCTCTCTAATCTATCAAGGTCAGTTACACTGCCCTGAACAAATAGCACGTTGTTCCAGCAGGGCAACTCTCTATGTAAGCAGAGAACTGACACACGGGCAGACAGACAGATGGGCAGACAGACAGAATTTTTCAGTCTCGCACTTCCGGTGTCAATGTGCGCTGGTTAACGTTCACATTTTTGGCATTTCGTACAGGCTTCGTGTCCAAAGTAACTGTGACGGCAATAATAATTAAAAACAGCAGTACGCATTGGCACTATATACTTTGCCTGCTTGACGTCACTGGCGCAATACGCCTGGTTGCCAGGTTCGGTCAACAATCTAATTCAATATAGATTTGCACCTTTGATTTTTTTTGTACGGTAGGTACCCATGTCAGAAATAAAAGATCATCCATTATTAAGATGAATAAAATAATTTAAAAAATGTAACTTTTGTTTAAAAAAAATGTTAATGGCATGGCATCATTACCTCCCTTAGATGTGCACATATTTTTGTAGCTTGAGATCAACTAGGGCTGTAACGATCAACCAGAGGACAGTTAATAACTTCAAAAAAATTCCAGGATACTAATAACGTATCATGCGTCAGGTGTGTGGTGTCAGGTTTATGTCGTCTGGACAAAAGCTGCTGGTGCTAATTCTTAAGCTTGTGTTCATCAGAAAGAGAAGATCAATATTAAATAAGAATAGTTTTCATGTGAGAAAAGCTCAAAAAATGTTGTCAAATATATTTTCTTCCATTAGGATATTTTTCCTGTCGGGTTAACATTTCTGGATGCGACTTGACATCTATATATACACTTCATCTTCTTCACGTATGAACAAAACTGCTAAATCATTTTATAATTTATATTTATATATTATTTATTTTAAATATAAATTGGTATGCAGCAATCTACCAGTGTGCACTGTGTGATGATGCATCCAACCTAAGCAATTGAGGGTTCAAGAGGCTGGATCAAGGGCCCAAAAACTGACAGGGGATCCTAAATCTACCGGAACAAGTTGTGGTTTTTACAGCCCTGCTACCTGATGTATGCCGGAGATGAGAAATAGCCTAACATGACATAAAGGGAAGTACTTAATGCATCCAGATAGTGGTGCTGACATCAGCGCCATGATCCAGGAAGGTAAAGCACGGAGGGAAACTCTCCACTGTAGGAAGTTTATGACTGGTCACACAGGAGAACCTGGAGAAAGCACACACACCGAAGCAGAGAAAGTGTTTACTGTAAATGTATGCGCTTCATCAGGCCGATGGCTGTGGTATCTCTACAGAGCGATCAGAGATAAAAAAGCACCCTGGAAAACTGTGTAACTGTAGATGGGAGGTCATTGGTGCTCCGATAGGGCTACTTCCTTCGGTTGCTGTGGAAACCCATAAGACAGCTCCAAAAGTCAACCCACCAGTACTAAGACTAATGAACCATATAGAAAAAAACATGAACTTGTTCAAGCAGACAAGGGGGAGGACCTGGACCACGCAACCTGGGGATCCAACCTGGACCTTCTTGCTTATACACTGTGTAAAATTAAACCATGAGCTTGTTAGCTGTCCAATTTAGTACTTTTCAGCTATACCAGTAGCCACTTGTGATAAGCCTTCTCACCAGACTTTAAAGTTTGTCTGTTGGAATGTGACCCCATTCAAAAAAGCATTAAGAGGCTTAATTGATGCTCCAGTTCATTCCAAAGCTTCAGTGGGACTGAGGTCAGGTTCCATAAACTAAGCATTCCTTCACATCTTTGCAGATTTTGCTTGCTGGAATAGTAAAAAAGCCTTTCATAATCTGTTGCTGTGAAGTTGGACATACAGTTCTATAATTAAATACACGGTCACATTATTATGCTAGCCTAGAAATGATCCACATTGGTTGGATAAGCACAACCAAGACTTCCAAGTACTACCCAAGGCCGTCTAATTCTCCAGACTTAAAGCAAATTGAGCATTGACGTGTTTGTTCAATGGATCATCCTCAACGTCGGTACAGCAGCAAGGAGGTGCACTGCAGTCAGCATGGCTTTAGATACCCGTAAGCGTATTAGCTGCAGTTACTTTGGATCTTAATTGGTGGTCATAATTATGTGACTCTTGGATATCTTGAGTTCACAGTTCACAACTCCAGTTCAAACTCCCCCTTACCCTAACATTTCTGATGTCTTAAAGGGCCAACTGCCTACATAGGGAGCTATCAAACTAGACGGTACTATAATTAATTATACATTACCTTATAAATCTATATTACTAAACTAACACAGTTAGGATCATGCAATTCAAACCAATACGACGAGATGATACAATGTGCTAGCCTGTCTGCCTCGGTGTACCGAAAATGGCTACATTGTCTCTAACAAGCCCGATTTAGCAAATAAATACACGTTTATACAAATTACCATCACATGTATAGTTGTATATTTGTTCATACATCAAGTTGAAAGAAAGTCATTCATAAACTAAAATGTACATATTTTAAGTCTACTGTACCTGGATCTGAAACAAGCAACCCCAGCAAAGTGGAAAATATTCACACGTTTTAATTTTTAACTCAACAAATCCATTAAACGACATTGAGCAGTCACAATAAACTGTAGTATTCAGTATGAGCATGGTGTCAACATGCCACATGCTAACGCCGATCATCCGATAGCGCTTTGTCGTGTATTAGTCGACATGACTCTCAAATATAATAGTCCCCGAGAGGCCGTTAAATAGAGCCGTTCTCCCCCGACTCACCCCGGACGCTTGGCGGCCCGCAAAAAAACTTTGTTATTAATGGGCTCATCTTCTAATCTCTCTCCTATTTGTTCACTCACTATCTATCGCTCTCAAATAAACTAACAGAGAAGGAGAAATTAGCAGAGGAGAAGGTTTTCCTGGCTGCCTTTCTCGATAGTAAAGAGGGATAAAGGGGGGAAGGGGATAGAGCGAGAAAGAGAAAAAAAACATAATTTATCTATGTATTATCAAGAAAGGCAGACACTTTAATCAGTCAGCTATGAAGTCAGTATTTCCATTCTTATCTGTCGCAGGAGTGGAAATGGAGAGCAGATAGTGCGCTTGGAGCCCATCGGTGGGCAGGAATGATAATGGGGAAGAGAGAGCTGGCTATTGGACCGCTGTGTCAGCTCTATCTGCACCCATTATCAAGGGGCTTATCGGCGCTGCCATCAGCCGAGCTGTAATGGGGCCAGTTCAACTTTCCACATTATCATACGCCAAGACCTGGTCGAGTCGGGCTAGAGGTCTGACTGGCGACAGAAGGAAATAGAAGGTTTGGGAGGTGGGGTGCGAGGGAGACGGAAAGAAGGGTCTGCGAAGACGGGTTGAGGAGCACAACAGGGATGGGGGGAGGAAGATAGATAGTAAGAGATAGTAAGACAGGGCAGTGAAGCAATGGAAAGAAGAACAGATATGGAAGGACAGAACCAGAGTAAAAAAGGGAAAGGGGATGGGAGCTGGGCACAGAGAATGGAAACCAGAAAGGATTACTCACTTTCTCAGGACAAACAATGGAATATTGTACTGGGCCCGTGAAAGCCGAAAGAGGACAAAGTCTATTCCAATTAAAGTGCGGCCATCGATATTGTAACACCTATCGAGGTTGATAGTCTAATCATTAGCGCTAATCTTAATCTGTTCGCACTGTTTCTCTTAGTGATTTCATCGCATGGTTGATAACAAAAGGACTCGTAACCTTTGATCAAGAGAGAGCCATTCCTCGTTTTAGGTCTAGCAGGAGACAATACAAAGAAACAAGAGGAACCAATAATTAATAATTCATATATGATTTAATAATAATCGTATGATTAAAAAAAATGTTACATGATTGCTGTCAAAATTAACATGTTCAACATGATGAAGTAAATGAACGCAATTAACACAGCTGGCCGTTTACTTCCTGTAATGGATAAACTATGATGGCGTGTGCCGCGAAACCAGACTTTCGTGATTAACGATTGCCTGATAAATACATTTTATTCTTACACTGGCTTCCCTACCTCTGTGTGTGTGTGCTTCCTTAATCCTTTTTAATGAAAAATCATAATTAAAAAAATATTTTTGTATTTACTCAAGTTGATAAACTAGGTTGATAATCTGAGACATTTAGGTATGACAAAGGTGCAAAAACATAAGAAATCTGTAAGTGGGCAAATACTTTTTCACAGCACTATATATATGTAGATGTATATATAGATTTATATGTATATGTAGATATGTATCTAGACCTGCCTAGACCCTGTTCATTTACATTACATTTAACATTTTGTTTAGTCTGAACAGTTGAGGGTTGAGGGCCCAACCGCAGCAACCTCCTGGCAGCGGCGGGGATTGAACCAGCAACCTTCTGATTATCAGCTCAGTACCTTAAACAATAATCTACAGCTTAGAAATAAATATGAACAAGAATAACTAAAATATCAATACACTGCTTTGTTAAGCCCCTTGCTAGCTCATACCCAGTTATTTTGGCATTTACCCCAGACAGGGCTATCAAGAACACATGGCCCATACAGTTTAAACAAGACTTCTCCAAACCTAAAAGTTGAGATCACTCCTAATACCACAGCACAACCAATACTGACTCACTCTCCGCACATCTAACGCCGGTGTTTGCAAGAGGGAGGTGAACAGCGACCCTCTGGGTCTCTATCTGGCAGCTATGTGGCCAATCAAGTGCAGTGTGAGAGAAGAAAGAGGAGACGTTCTGGTCTAGACCACCTCTGTTAAGGGGAGCTCCCCGGAGGCAGTGTGACCTCTCCTCTTTCTTAAGGCTTTATCCCAGTCGCCCTGCTGCTCTTATCTCTCTTCACTTCTCTACCTCCAAACCAGGTCTGGTGCTCGCGGCCTGCCGGATGTGCCACTCAGCACCAAGCACTGGCACAAAGCTTCACATTCGAAGAAGAATTAAGACATGGGGCAAACTGTACTTGTAAATACACTGTTGAGTCATATTACTATGACCACCAGCTGGTAGGTTCTGACAGGTAACTGGAGCCACGCTGACTGCTGAGCATCCCACAACTGCTGGAGATGGTGTGGAGGAAGATCCACGGAGTGCAAACATCAATCGAGGTAGTCCCACAGATGATTAGGTTCCAGTCTGGGAAATCAGGGGGCAGGGGAGTACATGGAAGTCTTGGTCATGCGCTTCCAACCATTGTGGGACATTTGTAGCCATATGGCATGTCGCATACTCTAGCTGGTAGATCCCATCTACCCCAAGGAAAGACGATTAGAACGTGATCTGCAAAGATTAATTCATTCCCAAATTGCCTGAGATTGCCGTTAACGACTGACGTACCCCATCCAGCCAAAATGTGGCTTCATTCATGAGCTATAAGCTGATAATGAAAGTAAGAAGTGGTAATAAACCCACCCCATAATTCCCAAGCTTGAACCCAAAAAAGCATTTGTGGGACCACCTCGATCCGCACAAGCTCCAGCAGCTGTGGTATGTACTGCAATCAGCAGGGCTCCAGATATCCGTGAGAACCTACCAAGACCTTAGCTGGTGGTCATATTAATGAGACTTGAGAATGTGTATATGCCAAGGGTGCTTAAATAATTTCTTATAAGGAGCCAAAATTTGATCTCAGACCAATGTTTTAATATGACATTAAATTAAAATATATTAACACTACTGTATTAAAGAGTGTTGTTTATTTTAACGGATGATAGAAGATCTTACTTTTAGGAGCACAAACATTCAAACAAATGTAAATTTGTAATGAAAAACATGAAGAGCAAAAATATTCTCTGAAAGAAAATGAGATGTAAATGTAACCTGAGGGATACAAACAGTAAAGCCATTGTTTTTAAATCTGAAATTATCTTTCTTTATGTTTTAAGCCGCCAAAATAATTACAAACCATCCCAAATTCTGTCCACTCACCAAAGCGTCTTTTCCCCGGCCAATCCAGCAACACATTTCCCCCAATTTGGTGGAAAATCTGGCAACTCTGAGCCACACCAACTAATGTAATGTAATGTATTACTTTGCTCTAGCCAAAACCACACCCCTAAAAAAGAAAAAGTGGGTCCTAAATGGGGCAGTCCTGGTGTACGCACATCGCTATAAAAAAACCATGGTTCTCCACACCCCCAACCACTCAATTAAGTCGCATTAAACAAAAGAACATGACATCAAACCAAGCATGGAAATCAGCCATTCTAATCAACTCTGTTACCCACGATTCCATCAAATATGGCTCCTCCACATGAGTGCATTATCACATCTCCCGGCTTCATAAAGACTAACTGATTAACTCGGACCAACTCCATTCTAAACACCGCATTAATTCAACTCCATTAGCTGGTCGTTATCAAAATAGATCCCTGCTGCTCTAAGAACTCTTAGCTCTATCTGTGCTAATCAAAAAGATGACACAAAATTCTGCTCCAATGATGGACTCATAACCATGAAACATTGTGTATGGGACTGAAGCATAGACACTTCTGATTAAATTTCTTTTTGTACAACGAACTACATACATGGGAAAATCTTGCACCGAACTAGGTGCAAAATTTGATTTTGAATTAAAGATTACTTCTGGCTGATCACATAAGGGTTCACCAAAGCGGATCACTCAACCATCTAGTTGATTAGGAGCAGTTTTTACGTTGGAGGCCGTACTAATTATCCAGGCCTGCGACTAGCACTTAGGGTGTGTTCAAAAATGTAAGGAGCTTCCTCACTCCCATGCTGTTTAACTAGGCAGCTGTCTAACCAGTGAGCATTTTACTGATGAAACCAAAATGACAAATAAATACACTTGTACACCGTTATACACATTAAACATCAAAACTAATTTATTTACATGTCAAAAAATAATTTATTTACATGTCTACCCCACATCAGCCACCATGTTTGTTTTTTGTGTCCATCCTGAATGAGAAAGCATTCGATGATGACTCGTTCTACGCTTAACATGGGGATAATTTTTCTCATGAACAGGTTATTATGGTAGAACAGCGGAATATTCTGGTAACAGCATTGCTGAGATTCTGACCTCCTAGGTTCGAATCTTGGTGTTGTCTGCGGCAGTCACCGAAAGAGTGACCAGACTATGTGTGGGTGGGGTTTTTA
>JAYDZG010000009.1:18145173-18158501 GCA_034509265.1 Microcambeva bendego | reverse complement strand
TAGTGCTCACTACTGGATTAAACACACATTTATTGCTGAGTTTCACTCAAGTAAAATGCAAAATAAACATTTTTTTTATATGTTGCAGTGGAGTACATTTTAACTCTCAGGCTATAGCACCTACCATTGAGCAGATTGACCAGTCCTTTGGTGCTACACATCCGGGAGGTATGTCTGACCGTGTTAAATGTGGAGATGTCTCTTACTTTTTCTGAAGATTGTTCATGATCATTAATGCAGTCTTCTCTCTCTGTACCCAGTCTACAATGCTGCAGAACAGCTCTTCCACCTGAACTTCCGTGGCCTCTCGTTCTCCTTCCAGTTGGACTCATGGAGTGAAGCCCCGAAATATGAGGTATTAGAATGTTGGAAACTCTGTCTACGCAAATATGAGATCATTTTCTTGGGTATATTTGCATTTCTTTAATAGTTTGTATAAACTGGGCCATTATAGTAATCAGTAGAGCAGAACACAGTTATAATAAACCAATCACATTCAACATTATAGTATTATGAAGTTCCTGTAGACATGTCTAGTGACTCTAGTCCACTCTGAATTGCCCATAACTCTGAATATGATGCCAATCCATTGCAAGGAATCACATGCTTGTTCAGAGTCTATTCCTGAAGAGAGTTTAAAATGATTGATTATGTTTTTAATTTTAAATGTTGCTATACCCAAGGCATTTGCTTATTTCAGACTATACTGCCGAATGCATTATTAATTCCTTCCAATTGATCCTGTCAGCTATTATGACCCATTTAACTTCAAAACACAAACTCCAGCATTGTTGCTTCTGCTTCTGACTTGGCTCATTGTCTCACTTTTCACTATAATTGTGAACTGACAACCCTCTTCGCCGTAATCCATCCCTTGACACGGTTTGTGGAGAATGGTTTCTTGCATGGTTTTGTCCAGACCTTTCCACCAGACTATTAAAGGTGGAAAGGTGCTATGTGACATGTCATCTGAATGCTTAATTATCACAATTTAAAGCTCATGCATGCCTGCACTTGCACACCAATCTATTCCAAAGTTGTTTTGCCTTAACAGCCTAACTTTGCCCACGGCTTGGCCTCCCTGCAGATTCCACATGGAGCTACGGTAAAAAGGATGTACATTTACACTGGAAACAACCTTCAAGAAACCAAGTAAGTCATGTGTTTTTGTTGAATTGTCTTTAAACGGGGTTTTGTGCATTTACATGACATAGTAACGGGTCTAAAACTACATAACAAAGAAAAATATGCCAGTTCATTGAAAATAATCTGAGAACTGTTAAAATTGTACGAAAGCCCTTTAAACTTCACCTTGGCTGCTAATGGATTCCCATTCATAGTGGCATATAAGGAAATGTAAAGCTAGCTTGGAGCAGGAAGTAAGAAAAATAATTGCTTGGACATACTACTAGAAAAGAAATATTTCTGCATAGTACATTTCTAGAAGATTGGTCCAGCAATTCCCAAATCAATCTGAATGAAATATTTCTTTCAACCCTTACAATTAAACACGGTTTGTTAGAATGTCCTAGAATTTCAGCCATCAGAGATGACAGACTCGATATAGAACAAATGATCTAAACTAATTAATATAGATTTATTTTTAACAAATTAATTTACAGTTTCCATGTCTGTCTATGCCGTACATACAGCCAGTATGTTGCTGACATGCCAGCAAACCTAAGTGTGATGATGGAATAAAAGTCAGGGCTCTTTGCAGGCCACGAACCTCATTTTGTACACAGTGTTGAATAGGCTCAGGCATGTACCAGTTTAATAATCACTAAACGCTAACATGTTTTTAACACTGGTGAAATCAAGCATTTCGGATATAACTATTTGCTTCTAAACATACATAACTACATACGTGCAAAGTTACTTGCAACATTGATGCATCATTTTCACTTTTGCACCCATCCTCTCTCTCTCAGGGCTCCGGGGATGCCTCTGGCCTGTTTCCTGGGTAATGTGTTTGCAGAGTGCGTTGACGTTCTAAGGGATGGTGCAGGGCCCCTGGGTCTCAGACTGCGTCTCCTCACTGCAGGTGCGCAAACAGGAATTGGAGTTGATCTGCTCTCACCCGGTTGCCATATTTGCTAGAATTCGGTTGGGTTTAAATGCAACTGGTTTGAAATCGGTGGTGGTGACGGTGTAGTGTCCTGTGTCTTTTCAGGGTGTGGTGCAGGAGTGTTGGCGGATGCCAAAGTACGAGCCCTGGAAAGAAACATCTACTTCGGGGACTCGTGTCAGGATGTTCTGAGTGCTCTGGGCTCGCCACATAAAGTCTTCTACAAGTCTGAAGACAAGGTAATGTAATACTGTATGACTCTAATAATGCATAGCAAATCAATCTGCTTGGTTACTCATTTGATGTGTATGATTCATATTTTGTAGCAATTGGCTGATTTTCTGTTACGGTCTGGGAACTACGTTTTGATAGTATTGACCACTGCAGACCCTGAACACCCCCACAAGTGCTGCAGTTTGAGAGATGTTCTGATCCAAATTATTGCCATCATAGCTTGACCCTTATTACACTCACATAAATTCTTATGCAAGACCATGTTCTTTTGCTGTCTGATATACCACCCCACCGGTATCATGATGAAAAGAAAGTCAGTGGTATGGATATATTATATATGATATATTACAACTGAAAAGTCATACATTTATGCCTATTATTTATTATATTATTTCTAAGTTCTTCTTCGTATTCTTCTTATTCTTCTTATTCTTCTTCTTCTTATTATTATTATATACCCAAATCTAAGTGCAAATTTTAAACAGATGTGATTGGATGCTTTGTGTATTGTTGTAATGACATTCAAAATCTTAGTTGAGTCATTAGCCACAGTGGTTGTGGGCTTTAATTAGGCGGTTCATAATAAAACACAAGCCGCAGTGGTTTTGGTTTTTAAAAAAGCAAAGCGTGAACAGACTTTAATCTGTAAATGTGTTTAAACTGTAAACCATTGTCTTTTCCTACAGATGAAGATCCATTCTCCCTCTCCTCACAAGCAAGTCCCGTCCAAGTGTAACGACTACTTTTTTAATTACTTCACCCTGGGGGTGGTAAGTGCACACAGCAGTAAACACAACAGTGGCTAGTTCAGTGCAGTTTCACAACAATCTAGATGCTTTTTACTTGTTCTAATCGTTGCCAATGTGGGCAAATGTATAGTGTAAAATTTCTGATCATGCTAAAGTTTCTTTGACACGATGAGCACTTGGTGCTTTATTGACCATAATAATACGTGATAAAATGACATGCCTCTGAGCACCAAGCTTAAAACAATTCACACTGATGTTAATAAAATGTCACCGCTTCAATCAAATACTGCATTAAATCAAGTTAAAGAACGACAACAAGCAACAAGCAATTCCAGGTTTAGTAAATATCACCAGTCATCATGCTGTATTTTCTCACAGTTCTGTGTTTGTAATTTAATATGGAATCCAACAGTTTATGGAATCAAACAGTTTATTTTTGTCGTTTCTATGTTTATGGGATTGTCCGTTTCTTCATGTTTCCATTTAGGACATACTGTTTGATTCCACAACCCACCTGGTGAAGAAGTTTGTTCTTCACACCAACTATCCTGGTCATTACAATTTTAACATGTGAGTCAGTGTTTTGCTGTAGCTGGATTTTTTTATGGGGGGGGTGGGTTACTTTGGGGAATAATATTTTCTAGAGGAACTGATTAAAGGTAAGAGAAGTTAGTAATAATAAGTGCTTGGGTGTTAAAAATAAATCTGTTGTATCAGTGTTAGTCGCTAACTGAGGCTTGATGGCAGAATTTTACACTTTGTTAATATTTAGCCATTAATAATGAAATCAGGCTCTAAATTGAGACTATAAGTGGAGAGGTTATATCATAACAATGACAAAATAAATATAAAAGAGGATAAAAATCAAGAAATTCTGCCTGAAGTCGAGTACAATATTTGTAATGGCTTAAAAACGCATTGTTCAGGAGTTTTAAGCAGCAATGCAGGCAAGAAGAAATCCAAATCTTGTTTTATTAGATAGCTTTTGAACTTGGGGAAGGAAGGGGTGGCATGACAAATTATTCAAAGATGAATCAAACATAGGAGAATCCAAATAACCACATAGTGTGTATCGGGTATAGATCAATACTATATTTTAGAAAATGAAGTGTCCTGCTTTACCCTAAAATAATCTTCTTCTGATTTCAGATATCATCGATGTGATTTTAAAATTCCCCTCATTATTAAAAAAGGTGGGTGAACCGTGTTGTGTTTAGAAAGTCTTCCGTTTCTAGTTTAGAGCTCAGTTTCCCCTTGAGGATCCTCAGTTAAAAGCCTTGTTGTGTTTCAGATAGAGCTAATGCTCAGGAGGAAGACTGCATCCTCACCACCTACAGCAAGGTGATGTCACATGACTCATTCACATGCATGCTTAGTTTGTTTTTGAGAATGTATTTAGTTTTTTTTTTTCTTCCACAGTGGGATCAGATCCAGGAGTTACTGGGACACCCTGTGGAGAAGCCAGTAGTGCTTCATAGGTAAAATATGTTATAAAATAGTGATTCAGGGTATAGCAAATAGCAATGGTTAAGGGTCTGACTTAAACTTTTTTCATCAGTTCCCAAGTAAGATATTAATTGGATATATAATTAATTTGTTCAGGGTTTTGTGGAAATAAGTGAAAACAACTGAATAAAAGACTTTGTGTTAATTATCAAATTTGAACCAATGTTTGGATCTGATATTTACTGTTAAATGTAACAGAACTATTTGGCATTATTGTATCAGGTTTTATCAAAAGCTGAATTCTGTAATTGCATTTTTTAACCATTTCACTGTGCCTGTGCACTTATTACAATTTTTCCAATATGAAGGGGTAGTTAATGACCAGATGTAGTAATAGAAGTAGCTTTGAATGAACAATAGATAGTTTGCTGGGATCCCTGCAGTTTGGGTGTTTTGCTTGGCTTAATTTATTATTAATTTGTCTTCAGGTCATCGTCTGCAAATAATACCAACCCGTTCGGATCCACGTTCTGTTTCGGACTACAAAGGATGATCTTTGAGGTATGCAAGTTTGTTTTAAAGCTGGATTGTTACCACCGTTTACATTCAGTGGTAGAAAAAAATAAGAGACCACTTCAACATGATCAGTTTTTTTTAGTTTGAATGTTTATGGAAACGTTTTATTCTTCAAACTAGAATACGAGTTAGAATAAAATAAAACGATGCTCGTTTTAATCAAACACATACCCATATATTGTAAAAGTTAATAATAAAAAAAGATAATTTTGAAGTGGTCTCTTTTTCCCCATGGCTGTAAATAACAAATATCACAATTGAATACAATGAGAGGAAATTAAAGTGAAATGCATAAACAGGAAAATTGTATTAAACGTAATTGAATGAAATATATTGTAACTTTTACATGTTGACACCTGACTTGTCTGTAATGATGATTTTAGGTGATGCAGAACAACCACATAGCATCAGTCACCCTGTACGGAGCTCCTCGCCCTGCCAGCCTGGCCCGTACCGAGTCAAGTGTCCATTGAGGTTCCCATCCTATCCTGCTCAGTCAGGTCCACCAGCGCAGTGTGCCTTCCCTCACTGCTGCCATCACACAAGCTAGAGCACCACATGCTGGGAGTTTCCCCAAAGTCCTTCTGCCGAACACCGTAATGGATGCTTTTAAATCTCCCTCACACACACACACACACACATACTCACACTACATTCTTCTTCCTCCAGCATCTGCCTGTGGCAGAATAGCATAGTGAATTGACAGTGATTCGATTACACTTAAATAAGCTGTTTTTATAAAAAAAAAATACCCCACACAAACCACTAACACCCAAAAGTGTATGTGGCAGGTTCAACGTTACCTAGGGATCATTGCACCAAGTCATTTTCAGCTAAAACTTCTATATTGTCTGTTAAAATCGGAATCACCCCTCTGTCCTTTCTTTAATAATATGTATACTTCCAAGCGCACGCTCCTTTCAATGTGTAAGAAGTCGATTCCCATTTCCTACAGAGCTTTAACATATACTGATAAATACGCTAATCTTGCGCCAGCACCTTGATCTGATGGCCGACGTCGCTATTAAAACATTAGGAAGGAAAAACCTAGCCCATTTTGTAGTTACTTGTATGCTGTTTTGAACACTTTTTTTTTTAGTTTTGCTTCACAAATAATATTATTTATTATAATATTATCATCTCCAACTGGTCATCTTACATTGTTTTTAAATCTAGTTAAACATCAGTGGCAGAATAGTTATAATCCATTAAAAGTGACCAGCACTACAAAACAGACGTTTCACCACATATTAAATATTATTGGAAAGCGATGAATATTATATGTGTGGTGTTCAGACAGAAGTATCACATGTCCACCAAGAAGTTAATGAGTGACCGAGTGCATGTCCAGTCTGTGTAAACAATAATAGAAGTTTAGGGGCAATAGGAAAAGAACTTTCTGGATTTAGCACTTTATTTACAAGAACATATTTACAGTATTCACTTGTGTTACAGAAATACTTTTTTAACCTCCTTTCTTGACCTCAGCAAACTACTGCCCCTGAACCTCTGTTAGATTGCACAAGGTGTGTTTGTGATCCCCCATTGAACTTATGTCATAACTACTTCAACCTCTAGAGGGCGATCTTCAATGCTTCAACATATTAAAAACAAAGGCAGCGCTGATAACTCACATTATTTTACATTCATATCTAATAAAATTGAAAACGATTCAGTTATGATGGAGATTCGGTTGATTGGGTTATAAAAATTGTTACGTTTGTGCTTTTAAATTACTTAAGCTGGTTTTAACTTGATGGCAAAGAGACAAAGTGCAGTCAAATTCACCCACGTATGATGATGTGCACGTTTGATTCATTTACTGACTCTAAATTGCATTTACTGAGCTGACCGATGCCAAACTAATTCTAAAATTGCAATCTGGCCCTAGCTAACATGCTATATAAGAGCTAATAACTACTTTTCAGCTACTTTAGCTTCACACATGAGCCTGCTAACTACTGACTTGATGGCAAAGCGGTGTCAAAATCACCAATTTATGAACAGTAATGTTCACACAGGATTTATTTACTGACTTTAAATTGCATTTATAGAGCGAATTTCTATACAAGAAGTGAATTTCTATACAAATTCTATTTTAATCCAGCCCTAGCTAACACTATATCAGAGTTGACTAAGCTACATTGGTGGACTACTTTTGCTTCATGGCCCAGTCTTGACTGTGGTAACTGCTCCAATGCTGTAGACTGTGATTAGAAAATGGCTGGAGTGTGGAAAGTATCTCAGACCAGCAGTAGTTGGCACACAGAGGGAGTTTTCAGATAAATACATGAACATTGTTCCTTTGGGAGATTTTTTTCTCTCAAAGAGGTATGTGTGGTGGACACAAGGAAAAGCACAAACAAGCTGCACATGGTGGGAGTGGACTGGTGAAGCTTTGGCTCATGTGGTCACTCACATATAAGCCTCGTGGGTCATTTTAAAGCAAGACACAAGCATTGGTTTTGACATTTGCACTAGAAGACAACATTTACCTGACAATTATTTACTCCACTGACAATTTCTCCACTGACGACTATTAGGGTTAGTGTAGGCGGGAGAATTGAGAGAATTAAAACATATCTTTATCTTAGCTCAGCCTTTCGGACCGAACTGAAAAGGAAAGCATGTTAAGCATTGACCTATTTAGTTCTGGATCTCAAAGCTATTTTTACTTCTCATTTCCTTTCTACGCTCCCTTCATAGTCTGTGATTTGATCCGATATTTTTCTCTTCTCAACTTATCTAAGTACGGCTAACTTTACTCGGCAAAAAGATTAGCCAAAGACTTATTAAAAGTTATTAGCTTACCTGAAAACGTGAACATTTTTTAAACTTTGTTACTTCCTAGAAGTGTTTATAATTTTTATTCTATAAAACTGAACACTTCGTAAATGCATTTTATAATTATACTTGCTGTTCCTATGTGCTTTTTAGCTTCAGGTCTTTTATGTCTTCTCTGCTTCTGCACCAGACATGTTGTACAGATCTGTAAATAGCATCCTTGTTTTTTCGATCTGTTTCAGCTCTCTACCACGTGGGTTCAAATCCTTGATATAGTGTCATTTGACTGAGAAAGTTCGAACCAAGCACGTTGTAGCAGCAGCTATCTGCCTATTCTAGAAAGATTAGTCTCTGTTACAAATGATATATGATCATGTGACTGTGGAGGGGAATTCAGTGCTTGCAGTATAGAAGTTGGATTTTAGTATTTATCTGAATGATGTGTTCCAGTATGGAAGTCATCGAATTGTGATGGGGTCTGACTCCCAGGTACTCTCATTTTTAACTGTGTGACCACACAGTGTTGTGTTTAAATTATAATACAGTTTTGATCAAACTAAACATTCGCTTACAGTTACAGGTTTTATTTGTCATCCTGAACTTAGCTGCTCATTTCTGTCTTCTGGTTCTATGCATGTCTCTCTGGGTGTCCACTTGGTTTTCTCCTAACTTTCAAAAACATGCACAAAGTGGCTTGGGTATTGTAATTTTGTGCCTAGGGTGATCGGACGAGCGATTGAGTGGGTGGGTGAGCGAACGGGTCAGTGAGCGATAAACTTTTCCAGACTGTATTCCTGTTGATTTCTGATAATTGTTTTAATGTGGTGCTGGTCCCACCACAGCCCTGAGCATGATCATCTTCAACAAATAAAGATTTAGTAATAAGGTGGATGCTCGCTCTTTGCCTATATACAGTGCTGTACGGCAAAATCTATTTCGGCACGCCTGGTAATTATGCAGTTTTGGTGTTCTAGCCACACCCAAGCACCATTACAGGTAGAATAAAAAGCCCTGGGTAGTATAGGTGTACAGTTTATATGTACATGATTCCTGCTTCAACCGATAATGCAGTGTTAAAAAGTGTGGTAAAGTTTTCATTTAAGTGTTCAGGTGTCCGCTCCATTGACACTGACCCCTCCACAACTTTCTGTCCTCCAGGTTGTTTTTTTGTTGTTGTCCCTGCTCCTTATATCATTTTCCACACTTAAAGAACCTAAAACTGCTGTTAACATTGTGCCTCATCTCCCACCAAGCCTGTCTTGACTAAGTTAAATAAACAGAACTGCTTTGTGTAATAGCATGTATAGCTGAACACATGGACTGTTACATCCTGCTTGCTCCAGAACTTTTAGGGGGTTAAATCAGCTGGGTGATTCAACAGAACGTACAAATGTACAACCATGAGAAATAATCATTTATGGACGCTGATATGGACGTGTCGTGACTGAAATCAGTTTCTATGACTAGCTTTTACATCCATTACCAGTATTTTTCTACATGCACAACTGAACGCTTCAGATACGAAGACCCTCCTGCACGACCCTTGCAGAGTAGCATATAAGAACATTGGATGAGCATGGTTTGATGAGCTTGTCTGACCCATGTCAGATGGAATTTCTATATTATATTTTGACAAGTGGACTTCATTTTTAATCATTATCAATCTTGCTTGTTTTGTCATGTTCAGACTTGGCTATTTTGCATCAGAATGACTGATAGTCCTGAAGATTGTATTTAGAAATGGACTTTCCATTCAGTGTAATGCGCCTATAAATGAAATGTATTGTATCCCTGATATATTGTATGTTTTCACCCCTTTTATCCTTTAAAGTGATTTTTTTTTCTTGTGCATTCTATATAATGGACCCATTTCAGGAAATGGGATCTTTAATTAAAACTTGTACATCAAGATTAATTGCAATGTGGTGCTTTGTATTAATTTTTCGGCAGATAACGTATAGTTAGCACATTGATATTTATCAGGCATATATATTTTTTATTTTATTTGTTTTTTTATTTGTTTTAAAGCAATAACTATAGTTTTGATGGATGATATGTTGAATGGGCCGGCTTTGAGCTTGCACAAGGCCCTGAAGCCATGCAAAAATGCTGTGACTAGTTTTTCCTCCCGTCTAGTCTACTGAAAGCACGACATTTGCAATTTTATAAACTGCATTAACTTTTGTTTATTAAACATTGTTACAGTGTGTTCAACAAAAGTACTATTTGAGGACTGGATGTAATAAATATGATTAAAATAAGAAATATGGGGAGGTTTGTTTTTTTTCCCCCCTGTACATTTCCTTCCATCATACACATCAGGCATAACATTATGACCACCTTCGTAACATTATTTGGGTACCAGCTTTGCTAAAGAAATAGCCCTGCAACTGTTATTAATCTACAGCAGCTTTGTTGGATCAGACCACAGGGCCAGGCTTTGCTCCCTATGTGGATCAGTAAGCCTTGCCTGCCTATGACTGACATTCACCCTCATGATCCCTTGGTGTTTCTGTAAGCCCATAATGCCAGTCAAACATCAAGGCTCGCTGCCAGAGACCTGGTTCAGGCTGTGCACTCATCCCTAGCGCTGACCCATGTCTAACTGGTGTTTTTGGGACCAGTGGGTGAGGCTTTAGGGTATCAACCAATGATTGATGGGGCAGCCGTGACCTGGGGGTTAGAGAACTGGGCTTGAAATTGGATGGTTCCAAGTTCGATTCCCGTGAGGTCATGACTGTAGTGCCCTTGAGCAAGGCACCCAACCCATACCTGCTCCCCAGGTGCTGTGGCTAGGGCTGCCTACTGCTCTGAGTACATATGCTCACTGTTGTGACCTAGTGTTCACTAGTATGCATATTTCACTGCATAGATAAAATGCGGAAAACAAATTTCACTGTGTGTAAAAAGTGTATTTTTCAAAGATCTACTGCACCGTTTGGTCCTTGAGCAAGACCCTGAAGTCTCACTGCTCCGTGGGCACAATGGCTGACCCTGTGCTCTGACCCCCACTTCAAAACAAGCCGGATATGCGAAAAAAGAATTTCGTTGTACTGTACATCTGTATATATGTCATGACAAAATAAACAGTCAAGGTTCCTAGTTCCAGCAGTAGAAAAACATCCCTCATTGACCCACATTGTCACAATCCTTGCAGAATGATTTAGGGTTATCTATGCTATGAAGTCATTGTTTCTTTAAATACCTTATAGTTGCCGCTTATAAATTGTCCCAGCCTATATCAGGTCATGAAAATTGTCCCTAATTGACAGCGCCGGCCATTGGAAAAGCAGAGATTTAAATTCTGACTTCAGCACTCGTATTCCTGCTCTTTGGGCCGCTGAGCCACCCGAGCACCCTTGGCCCTTGACTTCATTGTGAAAGAAATTTTAAATTTGAGACTGTGCAGAATCGAAGTAAAAAGCGTTGAGTTAAACTATAACAAGCATGTGCACTGGAGGTAATGATTGCATGCACTAAGCAAGCTGTACACACAATGACTTAATGGCTCAAGAAAATTGACATATTACTTTCTTATTTTTGTCACATTTTGCACACTAGTGGCTGTAAATTTGGTAACATGGTAAGGTAAACTCATCAGTGTGTCACAAACACTCGCAATCCATCTGCATACTCACTATCCTTTATCTTGTCTTTTGTGGAAACCTCTTTTCCCCACTGGAAGGGTAAAACCGAAGGACCCTGACTGATATGACATCGTACACCGGGGTCATGCAGTAGGTTCCACATGAGCCAGATCTGTGGCACCGTCAGGCTGTGCACCACGATCAATTCCTTGTAAAAGCACGGGTCAAACACGTCAAGGTGTGGTGCAGATGATGGACGTTCGATGCCAAAGGTACGGAAGCCCATATGACGAATCAACTTTACCCCGATCCTGAGCAAACACATCCCCAAAAAGACGTCATCTATGGGGAAGAGTTCGACCTCCTGGCAGGCCATGTGCAGCCTCAGTGCGGTGTGCCCCGACATAACATAGCCTCCACCACCCGCGTAAGATGGGTAAATCCCTTGCCCATATATAAATTCAGGGACAAAATATTTACTGTTGCGTCTGCGGATTGGTCTTGCGTGGACGATAATGTCCCCGACAAAAAAGTCCTCATTAGTCTGTTTACCATCAAGCATGTCCAGAATGTTTTCAGTGTTCACATAGACATCTGCATCACCTTTGAAAATAAACTTTGCTTCGTTACAGCTTGCATTAACCCACTGCAGAAAGTGAGTTTCTTTAAGTGTCAGGTTAAAGAACGTGTCTTCAAAATCCCAGAGCAGGATATCATTAAATATCTTGCTCTCGTATGCCAACAATCTATACCAATGTGGAAGTTGTGTTACATTTTGAGGCACTCCTAAAAGAAAAACGGTCATAATGTTGAGGCCATTTTTGGTACCTTCTCTGCCCCAGGTCTGTCTGACTACCTGCCGCTTGTCAAAGTCTGCAGCGATTGATTTGATAGCAATGACGAGGTAAGGTGGCCCGTTAGGTCCTGTACATTTCTTTGGCTGGTCGATTAGTATATTGAACTGGCGCTGGTCCTTCTTGCGTAGGTAATCTTTAAAATCAAACTGAGGATAATCGTGCACGGAAGGATTTGTTGCTAAGGCCTTCCTCTGCCGATCATTTTTCTTCAGATATTTTAATTCATTCTGTTGTATAAATTCGGTTTGTGCATGAAGTTTAAGCTTGTAACTGTAGTCTAGAGAGCGAAAAGGATGTGATCTTTCCTTTGCTGATCCAAGCAGTACTCTACTATTGCTAGTGCCATGTTCAATAAGCATTGTCCTCCATATTGGTATGACATTCTGGTAGGCGAAAAACAATACACAGAGCAGTACTAAAAGAATAAGAGTACAGAGCACATCTCTTTTAATATGGATTCTTCTCATTCTGTCAAACATTGCAGTCCAATTTGAAAGCTCGCTAATCACGGGTTTTTACTTCCTCCATAGTATTATTTCCAAATAGGAACTCTTGCTCCTGATTCTTTGTAGAAAAGCTTGTGGCTCTTAGCATAGCATGGCACGCAAACTGAAGTTGTCAGTACTACGAATTTTCCATTTCAGTGTCGGGATCCTAGAAACAGAGTATAACATTGCATTAGCAAGAAATAAACAGTTTATATTCTTTCCATATTACATTTTGCAAATTAAAGGTTTTACAATTGTCATAATTCAGCCCCTCTGTGTTCCCAAAGCATGTTAAGCAAGTAGGTACTACAGTCTAGGAGCACATGGTTAAGGACACTTTTGGTTAGTTAACAGGCCTCGTCCAGTGCCAGTTATCCATTTGGCTTTGTCATGCTTTTAGATTTGTGCTGTTCATGATAAGCTGTTGTGTAGATTAGCTTTATCATGACATATGTTTCATACTTAAAGATTAATGTTAACAGTTAGCGAAGGCCGTGTTTGTGAATATTGGGCAAACCGAGCTTGTGTATATTAGTATG
>JAYDZG010000009.1:18133563-18145073 GCA_034509265.1 Microcambeva bendego | reverse complement strand
TTAAAGATTAATGTTAACAGTTAGCGAAGGCCGTGTTTGTGAATATTGGGCAAACCGAGCTTGTGTATATTAGTATGTCTAGTTAAAACATCTTGTCATGCCTTGAACCATTCCTCACAATATATTTCTGACTTTTCAGCAAACCTGTCAGACAGCTTTTCAGTAAGTTCTTGTTCTGGATCATTTATATCAATATTTTGCTTCAATTTAAACTTGATTTAAGAAGTAGTTCCAACCAGAGCCAGCAGGTAGTCGATCAAAATCAGCCAGATACTTTTAGATTACTCCAATACTTGTTGATATTCAGACACAAAAGAAACAGTAGCAAAACTCACTATCCTTCCAAGAAGATAGCTTACAGGTGTATTTAGACCTTTAATCCTCATCTGTATTGTACTGGGTTGATCAAGAATATCTTAATATTTTAATTATGGTCTGGTACAAATACATGTTGGTTAGGGGGCGTGGCCAACCTTGTATAAGAATCAGATGTGCTGTATATGAACGATTATACGATGCTGAACTAAAACATTGTTTTTGCACATGCAAGACAAAAAGAAAAAAGCATTTTTTAAATCCAGATGTGCAACCGACCCATCAAGGTTGCCTAACTTGGTTAGTAATAACTTAAACCGTACCAAAAAATATTCTTTTAATCAACGCACACGTTAAATAAACTCAAATCTTACCTAGAATCTTACCGAGATCATCAAAGCGCCCAAAAAGGCAAAATCTTTTGCCCAAAAATGCAAAAAAAGTTTCTTTATGTAACGGTGTTTTGGAAAAAGAAGTTTGCTGTGATCACGTGACAGCCAAATGCCAGCGCAGCAAGCTTCTTGAGTGCTTTTGTCCATGTGTGTGTTCGACTCCAAAAATGAGTCGATTCCAAGGGTACAGGAATCGATACTGTGATCTTAAGGAATCATAGTGAACACAGCTAATATATGTATGGATAAAATGATAAATAGATAGCACAATAATAAAGAAATAAGACACTTTTTATGACCACTATGCAATGTTGTATAAACGTTTCTGACATTCTGGAAAATTCCGAGTTTTTGTTTATATTCTATCCATCATACATGTACCTTTTATCAGTAAAATGACAATATGGGTGCTATTTCTTTAGTCTTCTGTAAATTATAGGTTAGTTAAAATGGTACTAAATAGTAACTTTTATTTAGAACTCCTAATGTTATTACAAACAAGGCTTTTATTAAGAAGTTTGGATAACATTTTACATGAATCCATCAAGAGATTGGAATAGCAAAATAAAAGCAAATCAATTACAGTTGTGATTATGATATATTATATATGTAAGGATTAGTTGTTGTTTTACACCATTTTTAAACCGGCCGACAATTTTATATTACTTATTTTTGATTATTCACATTAGATTTATAGTTACCTTATGTATGATTAATCAGTTCACAAAGTAAATGTTAAAAACCTTCATGGACAATTTAGTATCTCCAATTCACTTCACTTACAAGTCTTTGGACTACCAGAGCTCAGAAACCCACTCAGACAAAGGAAAAACGTGCAAAGTCCACACAGACAGACAGGACCTGGGAATCGAACCCAGGACATTATTGCTGTGGGGCGACAGGGCTATTCACCGAGCCACTCCTATTAAGGACTTTACAATGTTGAAAAGAAGCAAACATTGCAAAACACATTTTTAGATGTTAAACTACCATATATTGTTGCAAAATAAAAGTTTTGATGTCCATACAACTTAGCAAATGTCAGAATTTTGCGATGTCTAGCAATTTCATCCTGCTAGCTCTTTCCACCCACACTGAAACACTAGCAGATTACTGATGCTTGTAATGTAAAAGAAAACATTTGATAATCTAAGGAACACAATAAAGCAAATTTCAGATATTTAAGATTTTACACTAACACAAAATAAAGTACCTATAAGTACATGATTACAAATATTCTCATACATCTAAAATTCCCTGATAAAGGATTGCTTAGGCTGCCACTTCTACAACCTTAAGTAACTCATCTAAACAGAACTGATGCCACAATAAGGCCTGTGGTACATAGTCCTTTTAGCAGGCTCTTCGAGGACTTCGTAAGAATCGGTCCTTACGAACTCTGTTACTGAAGCCGGAACTCAGTCCTGTGGAAAATTCAGTTCATCTCCTCAAGGTTCATCACGAGGAAGCAGTCCCTGCTCGCATGATCTTGAAAAGGGCATTTATGTTGTTGTTTTTGATGGCATCTCTGCAGGCAGTGATGACCTGGTTCTTTGGTTTCCCCACTAGAGACGGACAGAGAAGACAAGTTTATAGCATATGGAATAAATAATAAATCCAAAACACAGTAAAATATACAACAGAAAATATTAATGACTCTAATAGACATACAACTAAGTTCAGAGTGAAAAAATAAAATTAAATCACGAAAATAAATGAAATAAATCTCTTTTAATGGGTAAGAAGTTGAGAATGTTTGTTAATGGAACCAATGGACTCAATCCAAACTGTCAAAACTAGAAGAGGTCATTAAACATCCACCACCAGATTTTATAATTGGCACTAAGGTAGCCTGATTTCCACCACACCCATATTCACCCATCAAATTGTCAGAAGGTAAATAGTTTAATAGTGGTGTACACTAATCAGTCGTCTACCTTATGTGTTAAACCGTGCCAGATCTGGTAAACATTCATGGTGAACAATCTTGGGTAATGCTTATATTACTATGGACTTGGTTGGTTACATTTAAAAGGTTAATAGACACTTAAAGACCATGTGTTTGCACATATAATACCCATAACTTGCACATACATCCTCTATATTTAAAATGCTTATGTATCTGGGGTTAAACAAGCCGCCCGACTAATAATCTTTCAGTTCGTTCCAAAGTTGTTCAATAGAGTTGGTGTCAGGCATCGGGGTAATTAAGTTACAAATTAAATCATGTTCGTACCTCTCAGCCTACCGGCTCGCTGAATTGCCTGGTTGACAGCTTTAAGTCGGGCCAATAATGCATTGTGGTTGTTGGAACGAATTTTATATTCATTGATCAGGTCTCGATTAAGATCGTACAGCTCGATGTAGCGCTTCTTCATGTTCCTTCTGTTGGATAAGGAATTAAGACATGGTTTGATTAGGAAAGAAAAATAAGGATTGTGCGAAACAATTGAGAAAATATAGAAGTGTGAAGGTGGATATGTGATGACTTACAGGTCTCCCATCAGCCTGGCATCCTCCGCCTGGACCAGCATATTTCTGATGTTGCTGGAGTGATCTGCCATCGCTGCCATCAGCTTCTGATGGACAGAGTGGAACTCATCCACCTAAAACCCCAACAAATCATATAAACGTCATATAATCATATAAACACCAGTTGAAGAGCTGGGATAGGCTCTGCTAGGCAGACCCTGCGCTTCCAAAACAAGCCGGGATATGAAATTGATAATGACAAAGGCAATGACAATGATAATGACAAATGAAGGCATTCTATTCTCTATTCTATACTAACGTTGGTAAAATAATTCATGACATTATGACACTAACCTGACAAACCAAAAACATAAACAAACTACGCCAGGCTGCCAAACAAAGTGAATCTTTGTATTCTGGCAATCTGGCATCATGCAGTACAGCGAATGAATGCACTGCTCCGATTAGCCTGTCCTCCATTTATTATTATATTCCGTCATCTGTGTGAGACCGTTGCAGCAAAAGTTGAGATAATTTGAGCTTTTTTTACTCTTACGGAGCATCTTTTTACTGCACACAGGCACGTTTCTAGTCTGTCAGAGCCAACGCGTCACCCTAACTGAGAATACATTGAGGGACTGCGTTTCCGACGCTCCTCTGCAGTGACGTAATAGCTGTGATCACAATGTAGTGTTTCTGAATAACCTGACTGAAAAAGTCAGTGTCTTATTAGAATCCTTCGCATATATAGATGAAAACGCAGCTGCTTAGATTTTCAAGCAGACCCGTAGTATTACTAACTTCTGTCAAGGTCATTCGAAGCTCTTCAAAGTAAGTGGGAAAATCAGCCTCTGCTTGCAAATCCTCAATAGCCAGGAACGTAGCCAGTGACTGGACCAGATCTCCAGCCAAGTCAATGTCATCTGTGTTCAGTGTTATCTGGCAGAGCAATAGATTGAACGAAGAAAAAGAATTAGAGCAAGTGTTAATAATAACATTGTCTATAATAATAATGATGCACCATTGCAATGCATACCTCACCACTACTGTGCATGGATATGAACAGGAGTCCTCCTCCACGCAACGATGTGAAGGCTACGTCTGGGCTGTTAACACCTTCTGGTAGCAAAAAGTTCTGGTTCAGCCACATGACAACCTAAATGGAGACCAAAAGATTTACCAAGTGCAGTTTAATGACTGACTTGTTAATGAATGTGTTCATTAGTTCAGTTCATTGTCTTTAATCCCTCATCCTAATTATGGTCGGGGAGGTGTGCTGGAGCCTATCCCAGCTCTTCAACGGGCACAAGGTAACACCCTGGATAGGGCGCCAGGTTATCGCAGGTTCCTACAGTACAATTCAGTGTCTCCAATCAACTGGTAGCATGTCTTTGGACTGTGGGAGCTTAATGAATATGTGATTTTCTTTAAATACTGCAGCACTGTACTTAAAATGGTTGATTGTTTGAATGGGCAAAAAGTTCCATCGTGTTCTGGAAGACCTTGTCAGAAAAGTCCCAAGCCCAGATACATTGGAAGGGTTTTGTTTCAAATAAAATATTGTATAACCGTTTGCCCTATATTAATCCAAAATGCCACATGCCTACACAGGCTCAGGATTTGCTTTGAGTATGTAGGGGCATGGACATTGGTTGAAACAAGGATGCTTGTCAAGTCAAGGTACCTCCAAATGAGTGGCCGATCATGGATGGCAATGCATGGCTCTCCATACGAGAAAGTGTTTGCATCCTTTTTATTCGTATTAAAATAAATAACACTGATGTATTGATGAATACTGAGAATGTACTCATAAATGTGGACTTACAAAACATAAAACATCAGCTCTCTACAAATGCATCAGAGTAAGACTGCAGGTGTATGCCTCACCCTCTGAGGTCTGTCGTTTATGCTGAACGTGACCCTTCCTGAGGGCCGAGGAGATGACTGATCAACGTGAAGGTCGTACATAGAAAAGCGAGGAAGCTGCCGCGTTATCTCAAACACATGGAACTGTGTACTACAAAAAAAATAGGTAGAAAATGTAAAGGGAGGCAAACGTTTAACCTTTTTGCTATCTTAGTATACAGATAAATACCTTGTCCTTCCACCCACAAAGGCCTTGATGTGGAGATCCACTGGAATGTCTTTAGGAGGAATTATGGGCACACAGATGCAGCCAGACAGATTTTGAGCACTTGGATGCACCACATGACTCTCACCTTCAAAAATACCCTCAGCAAAGATCAGCACAGCTCGGATGATGGTTTCTGTATGAGCACCACACGTAAAGAGAAAAACATACAGCAAAGGTAAAACAGTACTTTGGCTAAATGTTCAGTTCAGTTCATTTTCTTTAACCCCTTATCCTAATTAGGGTCGGTAGGGGTGCTGGAGCCAATCCCGGCTTTTCAACGGGCGCAAGGCACATGGTAACACGCTGGATGGGGCGCCAGTCCATCGCAAGTACCTACAGGACAATTCAGTGTCTCTAATCAACCTGTCTTTGGACTATTGGACTCCCACCTGGGGATCGAACCCAGGACCTTCTTGCTGTGAGGCGACAGTGCTACCCAGAAAGACTTGGGCTAAATGTCTCCAAAAAAATGCAATAGAAAAATTAAGGTGGCCAAAATAACAGAAACCAACAAAGAACCATTATGAATGGATTAAATAATGAATGATTCATTGAATACATACATATATGACTAGAAATGTCTGAGGGGTGGGGAGGATCTATAATATATTGACATCCTGTTCAATGTTTTATTTGCATTAGTAAAAACTTACCATTTGGAGTGGATATGCTGAGCTCTATGTGGGCTCTCTGGCTCTCAGTGGCGGCACGCACTGACAGGGCCGTTTGGAGCTGAGTGTTGGCAGGAATAACACCCATTTCTCCATCAGAGATGCCAGGCACCACCTACAACAGTAAGTGTAATTCGTAATGCACTACAGGTTCACTTAATGTTGCACTTGTTATGTACCTTGGCATTTTCTTCATAGTTGAGAAGTTCCAGTAACAGGTTCTGTTTGCGCTGGCTTAGCTCACGAATGAGGTCTTGCTCCACACTTGCATCCATGAGATTTCCCTTCATCTCCTTACTAGCTGGCAAGTATCCACGTACTGTAAGACGGCGTCCCAGAAAATACAAATACATATTTATTTATCTATAATTATGTTATATTAATGACAGAACGGTGGTAGCCTAGTGGGTAGAGCTTTGGGCTATGTACCAGGGATTGGAGGTTAAAATTCAGGCTATGCTATGCAGCCACTTTTGCGTCCTTGAGCAAGGCCCTTAACCCTGTCTGGTCCAGAGGAGCTGTACGATGGATGATCCTGCGCTCTGACTACAGTTTCCAAACAAGCTGGGTTGGATAGCGATGAAAGAATTTCTTGTACTGTGCATCTGTGTATGCGTAATGACAAATTAAACATGTGGCAGTTGTAGCCCATTGGTTAGGGTACCAGTAAGTAGATTATTGTCAGTTCAAGCCCCACCACTGCTAAACTGCCGCTGTTGAGCCCTTAACACTGATTCGCTTACACTGTAAGTTGCTTTGGACAAATGTAAAATGTAAATACATATTTACATCAATTACCTGGATATTTACATCCAGTTGGTACATAACATCTGGAAGTTTGACAAATTTAAATAAGACTCTCTTTGTCACTAAACCCTTTCAAAACAACCAAGACTTAAGGCTGGTATTGTATGATTATTGGGAAAGCTCTTAATGCCATCTCCCCCATTCAGAAATCAGTATCGGCCAGATCCTGGCCATGGACCATCTGTGAATACTATTTAGGTAGTGGAGCATTTTAAATGTACCAGCAACAAAGCTGACAGCTAAAAATATGCCTCCTTAAGTAGCATGGTGAGAAAACCTTTCCCAAAGTTGAGTTGTGGCTGAAAAAGAAGTAGGGATGGAGCAGTTATGTGAAGGAAACTATTTGAATGGAATAGAATGCCTTTATTTGTCATTAGACATGTACAGATGTACATTACAACAAAATTCTCTCGTTTGGAAGCTGGGTTCAGAGCGCTGGGTCAGCCATTTTGCAGCGGCCCTGGAGAAGTCAGGGTTAAGGGTCTTGCTCAAGGACCAAACAGTGAGCCTGGACTTGAACCACCAATCTCTGGTTGATAGCCCAAAGCTCTACCTACTGGGCTACCACTGGCCTCGTTTTTATTATATTTATATAACAGTTCCACCTATACCACTTTCAAATGTATAATATTTCCCTTTAGAAGATGCTTACAATTGTGTAGGAATACAATTCAGAGATAAAAGCCATGCTCAAGTGCCCAACGATGGCAAACTGGCAGTGGTGGGACTTGAACGAACCTTAACTGCTGAGCTACCACTGTCGTTAATGCTATAGCTGAGGTTGGTCATTTTAAAATATGAATCCATCACGATCACCTTCTCCCTCCACAGAGGTGCAGATGAGCTGGGTTTGACCATCCATGCGATAGTCTCCCTCCACCACACCAGCTACAGAAGAGGAGAAGTTGTCCTTAAAGATCACCTCACCAGTTCTATCACTTCGAGCATCAATCTACACAGTTATAAAAAACAATACTGAGAAGATAGAGCAACTTAGCAAATATGTCTCACCTAAATAATTAAAATCTCTCACCTTCCCATTGGACCAGCCGGTTATAAGTTCCACAACTCCATCATCATCCAGGTCAAAAGCGTGGATACTGACTGCGTGGTTTTTTGACTATGAAAACAAAGGAAATTTTAATTGACTTAGATTCCACACATAGGGCTCTGGGGAGCTATGGTTTCCTCCCACAGTCCAAAAACATGCATTCAATGAATTAACCTCTAGATGAATGTGTGTGTGTGGGGGGGGGGGAGTCTGCCCTGTAATTAACTGGCCCTGTCCAAGGGTGTTTCTGTATGTCTTGCACCCATTGAAATGTTAGGATGAACTCCAGCACCCCACACAAGCCTGATTAGATACTCAGTTAAGAATGTGAGTGAGATGCCACCAATCCATTATTCAGTTAAGTCACAAATGTGATGAATAATCAAGTGATAACTGCACTATAGAAATTGTACCTTGATTCTCCAGTAGCGAGCATTGCGGTCATACACGCCCACTGTTCCATTGGCCAAAGCGTAACCAAACCTGCTGCCATGCATGTGACAGAGCGATGTTACTGTCTAAGAGAAAAAGAACTTATATTTGAAGTCTGATAACCCCAAATTAACTGAGTAAAGTAATTTTGCTTCATTACCTCATTCTCTGTCATCTCGGACACCAGCTCATCTTCTCTAAATACCCTGATGTCAAAATCTTCTGATCCCACAAGAAGCTGTAATTAGGAAATTACGGGACACATATCATGCCATTGAAGTTAAAGTGAAATGCTATCCTGGTAAACTTCGGAATTACTTTGCAACTGCTGTCTTTAAGATTTTTTTTATTTGTGTCATAGATCTGACTGGATAACTTTTCTCTTGATTGTTGTATGACTAGAACAGTCTTAAAGTGTTCAGATCTTTGAGAGTTTTTTTTTAACACAAATTAACCTGGATTTTCACCTAATCACCCATAATAGCAAAGTAAAATTACATTTATAGCTCTAATTTATTACAATTATAGTCTCTTCATTGACATGAACTTTGCACTCCTGGATTCGGGCAGGTCAAACCTCGATTTTGTCCGATTCTTCATGTTTGACTTGGCTTAAGTCTAAGCTTTGGAGTTGTTGTTATTCTTAAGGAGAACATGGCATTCTAAGTAACAATACCAAATATATAAAATATAAATCAGAAGACTGGTATTGAATTATTATACAAAGGATCCATAAAATCCAAAAATATATTTTAATAAACATTAGTAATGTTATACAGCCAATTATAAATCTTAATAACTTATTATAACTTACCTCATTTTTCCCATCACCAGTGAAGTCACACAGCATCAGTGATCTCACATTATCTCCAGTCACCTTATAATTACAAATACATATTAAAAATATAATATTAAATATCTGCATCACAGTAATTAAATAAATCCAGAAAGTCTTACGGTCCAGAATTGGTCGTTTCCCTCATGATCAAATCCTTGAAGCGCACAGTTTCCACCAATGATAGCGAGGGGGGACTGAATGTTCCCTAACTTTCCTAACACAATGGCATTGGCACCATCCGTCACCTGAAAACACAGTATTAACTCACGTTAAAAGCTTTTTTTTAGTATTGAGCTTTTTCATAATATTTTTGATAACACTATGTCAGCTCCAACAAAATGTAGATGATAATTTCACTCACCTCCCGGTAGAATATGTCAGCATTGTCGTGTACATCATAAGCAAGCAGATTGGTTTGAGAGCCAACCAGAAGTGTGTCTCCTTTAGCGTTGGGTCCCAGGGTACCAGCTGTCAGACAGCTTACGGCCTGGTTAATGTTAAGCAAGGAGATGTCCGAATCTTGGGTACTGTGACTTAGTCGCTGAGTCGTGTGTCTCTGTCCTCGAGTGTGAGGGTTATGGATGAAAACCTAATACCAGTAACATAACAATTGACATGGGGTGTTTATAACCGTTGGACGAATTTTAAGTTAAACCAAAAAGTCAAATAGAATCACATGCTAGTTACCAGGGTACAAATATTCCTAGTGCCAATTATGCAGATTCACCTAACATGTACAACTGGAGCCAAAAGACCATTAGTTACATGTTTCTGTTTAAAACGCTATAATAGAATTTGTATATTCAACATAACAATTTCAGTGAATTCAAGTGAGTGTTGAATTCAAGGCAAATGCAAATTGGAAGCTTGTTTACTTTTTGTTAAGCAGACTTTCGACCCCTAATTTAAGTAGGTGGGTGACAATACACTGTCTTAACAGTTAAAAGGGTAAATGTGTATGAAAAACAACAACGGTCAGCATTCAAAAGACATATGACCAGGCATAACACGATGACCATTGATAGGTTAAGCGAATAATAGTGGGTGGGAAATATTTCACAACAAGGGAATATTTTCTCCTTAAAGAGGGTGTATTAGAAGCCGTAAAATAGACAGGTGTAGGATTTGAGCAGGTCAGAGCATCTCCAAAACTGCAGCTCTTGTAAGGTGTTCCTGGAGTGCAGTGGTCAAAATGTATCAAAAGTGGTCCAAGGAAGAAACAGTGGCTAAGTGGTCTGTGTGGTCTGAAAAAAAACGAGCTATGAATAGGTGCCAACACAATATTAGGAAGGTGGTCATAATGTTATGCCTGATCGGTGTATACTAATACCACGATCATCCAACACATGATTTCTCCACTATACATGTAAAGTTAGATCCTTAATCTGTATGAATTGTCTTACCTTGCCTGCCTGTGTAGCTGCAGTCAGACATGGATGCATCCCATCAAACTTGCCCACAGTAACCATGCGTGGGTTAATCTTATGGTTCAGCTTAAGGGTAAAAATTGGCACCAGCATGGTGGCACGGTTTAATGTAGAGGCAGATCTGTGTATGCTAGTCTGAAAAGCGTGAAATTTTGTATTATTAAAAGCTTAATAATCTCGATCTGTACGTATAATAAATGACTATAAATCGGGTTTGTTCTAGAATACAGGGGAAACTTGCTCTACAGCTGCTTTCTCAACTCAGCCTTCATTTACTAATCTAAACCGCTTACTACGTGGAGAGCATCGGTTACCTAGCAACAGCTGAATCTCGGGCTACTAGCTGCTAATGCTACCGTGCTAAATGGCTAACTAATCCCATTTACACTTCATTTGTCCTCTAGAAAACAACATATTATTCATATGTAAAATTAAAATACATTTAAAGTAAACATGTGAATCTGTTTTATTTCATTTCATGGCAAACAAGGCTGGCTAGGAGGTTGCTAAACTACGGCTAGCAAAATACTCAGTAACGTAAACTGACCAAACAGACTAAATGGTTAGACTTTTATATTACATGTATGTTAAATTATCTTACCCAAATGATTCCTCTTAAAGTAGAAAACTTTGTACGACCTACTGGCTAGCTAATAGCTACCTGGTTAAACATATCACAAGGTTGCCAGGTCTTCATAACAGTTGTTAAATCCCTCCTGAAAAAAACTCACCAGCACCCAAAAAGTAATCGCTCACTTCCAGATTGCTTGTTATTGCATATTTAACGTAATCTAACAGAACGTGATGTTACACAATGTGCAAATAAGTTCAAACCACATTTTATAAGTAATAATCACCATAAATTATTTAGAAACAAAGATGTCAAACACTTGCTTTTTGTTTTGATGATGCAGTGTATATTGGGGTACTTATAGATCCAGGTATGTGTCTTTCATTTACATTTACATTTA
>JAYDZG010000009.1:18045484-18057140 GCA_034509265.1 Microcambeva bendego | reverse complement strand
CTAAAAAGTTATGAAATCAGGTTTTAATTGTTAAATAAAACAGTACTGTTTATCGTATTTAACATTATTCTAATCGAAACAATTGAACAAATGTGAATTTGTAACAAAAAACATGTAGAGCAAAATATGATATTTGAAAGATGAGATGTAGAGGAATGTAACTGAGGAATGCCGAGAGATGGAACGCTCGGTAAAACTCACGTGCCTTGAAAACACTGCTCCACTTTGCTAAATATGTGGAAATGTTTACTCTGAAACACTTAAACACAAGGTAGATTAAGTCATGTAAAATATTCAGTACAGAACACAGGAAAAATCTCACAGCCACTCATTCTGCAGATGAATTTTGTCTGCTGACAGGTGCTCCACAGCGCCCCCATCTCCTTTCCACTGTCTCATTCACTAGTGTGGTCAGAAAAGGTATTGCAGTTAGGGTTATACGCAGAGGGCAAATGGAATTGGTAAAACTATTACTCAAGAAAAAGGTGTGCATAGAAAATTACTCAAGTAAAAGTAGAAAAGTATGTATTTCAAGTAAAACATATCTTTATGCACAAGTACATAACACAAACGATTCATCTTATCTCGTCAAGACCTATTTAATACACATCGAAAAAGCAATTGCAACAAAATTTTACCTGTTACGTTTTTTCACTTAAATTACATTTAAACTCCTTTTTTATCGCTTCTAAACTATATATGCGATTCTTTCTTCGATTTATTTCTCTAAAATCTATATAATTTCTACTGGTTTGGTTGGTTGGGGTGGGAGACAGATGCCATGTGGAATGCATTACTTTAGTTTTAAGCAACAGAAGGGTTTAGATAGCAAAACGTTCAGCCTGACTTTGCTCTCAGGCAATGATTAGCCTGTTCAGTGGAGCTGTTATTTCCTCAGCGTCTGTAAACATGACCTTGTGGTGTTAAACGTCTTTGTACTTATTTCAAGCCGCATTGCTGTACACACAACTCGTAATGTAATTAAATATTAACAGTCAGAAGTTTAACATATTATCTAAATGCTAAAATTATTCTCATTATTAGATATCATATAGTATAACACGAAACCAACATCTGTCATTACAGCCAGGTTAAAGATTTACAAATAAAAGCTTTATTGCATATCAGTAGCTAAAACACCTAGCTGATAGATCACGGATCGATATCATTTTTTAGATAGTGTACTAACTGCACTATTCTACTGCAGGCACACCGCAGGCTGGTTCCCATTCCGACGTCGAGCTCAGCCCCGCCCTCCAAACCAACCAGCAGCCGAGGTTCTTCAGAACCAGCAGAATCAAAACCAAGACAGACAACCACAGGTGAGTGTCAAATACAGATTTCACTGATGGTTGTTTGGGGTGACATGTACGGCGACACCACACATCCGAGGCAGCCGTGGTCTGGTGGTTAGAGAACTGAGCTCATGATCAAAGGTTGCCGGTTCCATCCCCAGAGCCGTCAGGTCACGACTGAAGTGCCCTTGAGCAAGGCATCTAACCTCTAACTGCTCCCCGGGCGCCATGGCTAGGACTGCTCACCTCTCCGGACGCGTGTGCTCACCGCCCCCTAGTGTTCACTAGTGTGTATGTGTGTGTTTCACTGCATGGATCGGGTTAAAATGTGAAGAATGAAATTCTAAATCTAAAATCTAAAATTTGTGGTTCAGGGTTTAGACTCTCACAGATTATTTTTTAACCTAATTAATACTAGTTCACAGAAACCACTAATCTTCTGTATTTTTATGGTTTTATCGTGGCAACATATAATTTCTCATGCAGTGTGTGTCGAATTAGTACCTTAAACACTAAAAGAGCCACGCTTTGAGATTTTCAGGCCCCGGTAGAAGGTTAAACGAGCCAGGATTTATTGAGGTAGTAGTTCTTAGAAGTACACAGTGTCTTACAGTCCACTTATTTTTATTCCCTGCCTTTAAAGGTGGTGCCCCCTGCTGAAATGGACGACGGTGAGATAGAAGAGGAAGCCGTCGTCCAAGCACAACCCATGATTGCGGTTCCCGTCTCAGCAGTCCGCCCCCCGGTTCTCTGGACGGTCTGGGTCTTCTTCAAAGCATTCTTCGCCTCTTTGATCCCCGAGGCTCCAGGAGCGATGGCTAACTGAACGTGGACGCACCATAGAACTTCGCTTCATTTCTAACGGAGCATTATGAACAAAACCGGCGATCTGTAATACCTGGGCTCCGCTCAGGATCTCCAGGATGGCCTGGACAGGACTTTTAGACTGTTTGGCGCTGTGACCAAATACCTTATTGCTTCCCATGGCCTTAGTGCCCTTGTATATAGTGTAAATGTGCTGGGTTCGCTTCTCAATGTTTCTGTACAGTTTATGCACAGCACTTTACATCTACAGCGTTAGTCTCTCGGATCAGTTGGTGTCATCAGGGCTTATTGTTTCTGAAATGCGTTGATGAGTGATCCAGGGATTAAAATAGGATCTCATTAAAACCCGAGCATGACGGAAACTCAAGCCGTGAATGAATTCTTTGTGTCCAAATGCCCTTTATGACTGAGAATGGCGATGTCTGGCGGTATCAGATTCAGACGGGTGTCTTTGTGTTAGGGGAAAAAATAGTTCCATTTACGTTGCACTTGAAGTACTTTTAAGTTAAACATGAGTAGAGGCACCTGGTTTACTAAATACAGAAACGTTTATATTTATATATTTGCAGTCTAGGTTGCATGTTCGGCTCGATGATTATGTTGGAGGTGATCTTCGTTTTTTCAGACGTAGAAGCTGTAAAGGACGACCGCAAAACATCTACTTGTACCTTTTCTTATACTTCATCTTGCTTTTTAAAAATCATGTTGGATTATCAAGCTGGCTTGGCACGGCCGAACAAAATGGGCATAAGATCAAAGGGACCGCATGTATTTGAACAGTGGGAGGAAATCGGATTATGCAAACTTCACACTGTAGCGACCCAGACAGCCCCACCTGGGATTCGAACTCAGGACCTTTTTGCTATGAGGCAACAGTGCTAGCAGTTACAATTAGCCATTACCCATACTGGAGTCAGTAGGTGAAGAGATATACAATTATTCTAATTCTATTGGCCTTTATTATCAAATCAAATTATTCATGTGAAAATAAACGAGCTATTTAAGTAGTACATTTTGAATCAGATTATTCCACAATATTGAAAACAAGCCAACATACAAAAAAGACATTTTTAGATCCATTTCATAAGTTGTATAATATATTTTTAAAACAGTTTAGATAAGTCTTATCCAGCAAACATCTGTAATATGTAGGAATATGTAGCTCATGTGCTGGTAATTGCAACAAGCAGATCAGGGACCTGAAAGTAAACTACGATCACATTTTCAACAAAGTCTTTAATATATTATCAAACTCTTTTTTTAATATTTTATTTTCTTTAAAAAAAAGCCCTCTTATATGTTAACACCAACATGTAACTTTGTATAAGGATGAAAATAAACTCTTTTGAAACTATTTGTGCTTTCTTTGTTTTTTGGACATACTGTAATGCAAAACATCATCTGATGTGTTTTCCATTCGGTGTTTCCAGGAAACTTGACTAACCACAGCTCTGGACTGTCCGGGATACTATAAAAAACAAAAGTACTCAGACTCTTTCTAATAGTCAAGATGATATCAAATTGCTTGGTTTGAAGATGCTCCAGAGGCCTGTAAGAATGACGTAAACAAAAAATAGCCATACAGATGCTCTTTTAACTCAATGGGCACAAGTCCAACAGACATATTTCAGCCTTGTGAGATTCTCTCTCAGCAGAGAGGCTGCTGTTATAGCTGAAAACTGACACATAGGTCACTATTTTGACACCAAATATTCAAATATTAGTTTTAGAAATGGACTCTCCATCAAGCTCAGATGTCTTAAACCTTTTTACCATATAGTGTATGTGTTACGCACTAATGCTGTTGCGTGGCCATCCTGGCCATGAAGTTGTTGGACTTTCCGTTCCAGTCAGAGGTCATTATTATAGAGACTCTTGCTGCTTAAACAGCCTCAACTTTTTTTTTTAATGGTATCGTTGCATAGCACAATGTACACAATGTAATTGTAGACTGGAAAATAAACGACTTGTCACATCAGGATTCATCTATGTGTTTTCTTGAAGCAACCCTCCTATTTATCTGAGCCTGGGACAGGCACTACAATGCCCTGGTTTGTGCATCATAGTGGTTAGTTCAACACCCAGCCGACTAGTGAAAATAGTTCAGACTCTCAGCGCTGGTGTGTAAGCGGAAAATCCAGCTGCTCATCTGGGCGCTCTAGTGATTCCAGTATGATATAAAAATATCAATAAGGCCACTTATTTTCTATTTAAATAGTTTAAATGTTTTACTACCTTTTCTTTTCTCATGTTTGTAGCCCCCCACCCCCACCCCCATACTAGCTGTTCTTGGTTATGACCCTCTAGCTGAAAAACACTGACCTAATGAACAAAGTCAGCATAAACAAACTTATTCAGTTACCAAGTACATAATCGGATTTACTTGATTTTATGTGTTTACTGGCTAATGAAGAATTAGACTGAGCAAGCAAAGAGGTCGATTCACTCTCCTGGTATGTTGGACATCATGAATCTTCTAGCCGCCCTCTCTTCATGTCCAGTCGTGTCTGGTCTTGCTCTGGTCCACCTCTGCCCTCTGTGACGTGGTTTTATCTTTATGGTGGGACGTCCTGTTCAGCGACCTGTACTTTAGTGTTTCACAGTAGCCCCAGTTGAAGTGGAAGTGAACTCTGGACAAAACGTCACTCTGGATAATACTGCAGTTTCTCCACCCCCACATTCTCTCAGGTTGCTCCCATTCCTTCTATATTTCAACTAACTTTGTTTAAACTTCGAAGTACTGAGAAAAAAAACCTGAGGATTAGTTATTGTAGAAGGATAGAGAGGAAATTTGCAGAGATGGGGAGGAATGCAGTAGTACCAGGTGTACGACTGCTCCTGGTTCTCAGTCTGGCTGGAGCTGGACACTCGTGTGTGGATCCTGCCTCAGCCTACAGTGTTACCGGCATTGTGTGCAGACTTACGTATCCTGCTGCAGTTGTATGTAAGTGCTAATATTTTTGATGTTTTTCAGTAAATATAGAAAATCTTTCTTAGTCATCTGCAGTACACAAAATTGGCAGAAATTAAAGTAACATTTTGTTTTTATATAGCTACGTGAAGCAATTAAATCATTCAAAATATAGTTGCTGTCTGCAATTGCTTATTTTACAGATCATTTTTTTATCTGCTGGGTCAGAATACTAAGCACATTCCAGATGTTTAATATTGGAGGTACAAAACGTCCTTGGATGTAATTTAACCTTCTCTCATGACCTCAGTATTCAATATTAGTGAATGTGAATCTGTTTGACTGCTTCCGATATGGATCACCACAGCACATCGTGGATTCCCTTTCGGATGCAATACTCCTATTTATCCGGGCTTGGGACCAGCACTACAACACAATGATTTGTGCATCATAGTGGCTAGGGTGGCGTCCAGTTGACCGGTGGCAATGCCGAGTTTCCAGCCGAGGAGTTCAGACTCTTAGCACTGGTGTGCTAGTGGAAAATTCTGCGTCACCAACTGTTATTCATTATTAGTCATTATTATTAAATACAACTAGTAACTTTCAATAAATATTATATTATATATTATATGTGACCAGTTTTTCCCTCATTTGCTTATTTTTTGAATTCTTCAAACCAAAATAAAACAGTAAAAACTGTTAATATTAAACCTTAACTATACATACATCTGAGACCTAAATTTGAGAGTTAAGAGGAGACCTTAAGTATGGCTTACAGGTACTTTTTAGAACACTGAATGTGGTCTCCACAGTAATAAGGACTGCTGCTTCATCGACACGTTGGATTAGGTGTTGAGAACACAAATTAGCCATTTATTTTGTTTTAAATGTTTAAATGTGTAATGTTTGAACTCTACAGTAAACGAGAAAACCACAGAAGTAATCCAAGCTGCATTCCAGCATGCCAAGTATCCCAGTGTTTATGGCGAGAAGTCCATTTTATTCATGGGTACACTAAAATATGGACTGCACAAGTAAGTGAAGGTGCTGGTTCATTTGTTGGTTCATCAGTATACACAGTTTACCTACAGGAAATTAAAATATCCAAATGTTCACCCTTTTGGTGTTTATCACTAGTCTGGAGATTCATAACCTGACGATTGGGAAGAGTGACTTTGAGCTACGGAACAATGACGGCATAGGAATCATCATATCTAATGTATCTGCAGTTTTTAAAGGATCCATCAATTATGGATATGGGAGTGCTATGTAAGTAATGTTTGTTTTATTTTTTCAGGTACTAGTACACTAGAACACGTTCCCACAATAGTTCTCAACCTTTTTTTAGCTGAAATTGTATGGAGATAATGCTTTTCGTTATTAGTAGTAGATAACATTATGAGCACTTACAGGTGTAGTCAACAACACTATCTCTTTATCACGGTACCTGATACTGGGTGGGAGATATTAGTCAACAAGTGAAGATTTTATCCATGAAGTTTATGGTAGAAGGAGGAAATACATGCAAGCGATTGTGATGGCTAGATGACTTGGTCAGAGCATATAAAAATGCAGCTCTTATTTACATTTACAGCATTTAGCAGATGCCTTTATCCAAAGCAACTTACAGTATGAGCATTGAGTGCCTTGCTCAAGGGACTAACAGCAGAAACCTGGCAGTGGTGGACGTTTGAACAAGCGATCTTCTGATTACTTGTCCTGTACCCTAACCACTAGGCTATGGCTGGCCCATGGGCTGTACCCAGTCTGCAGTGGTCAGTATCTATCAAAATTAGTCCAAGGAAGGACCAGTGATAATGGTCGACCCAGACTCAGTGATGGATGGCCTGTGTGGTCTGATCTAACAGATGAGCTAGTGTATCTCAACTTTCTGATAGAAAGGGGACCAATACATTATCAGTAAGGTAATCATAATGTTATGCCTGATTAGTGTATGGCTAGAGAAGGTAACATTGTATTAATTTATGTAAACATAATTACAAAAGTTTAGGAAACACACAATATCTGGAAATGTAACAACAATGTTTTTTATCATTCAGATTTTCGGTGGAACAGTCTGTTGATTTTGAAGTTGACTCCCAAATTGATCTAGTCATCAATTCCAAGCTATGTAAGTATTGCCATGTCTTTATTTTAAAACCTTGCTTAATAGCTATAATGGGGCAGGTCGTGTCTCGTGATTGAAGATTAATCTCAAGCCCTCTACGTGAAAGACTAAAAAAAACAATCAAGAGTTAGATTTACTAAGACAGAATAATAATGGGGTTAAATAGGGGATACTCACAGATTAAAAAGGTGATCAAAATAATTGAAACAAATAAAGAACACAAAACACTCACAAAGCAGAACAGGGAACATAGATAGAACAGGGATCTTGCAGAAAAACAGAGAACCCTCAGAACCAGCTCAGGGCAGCCTGGTCTTGAGGCTCAAAACACTGTGAGAACGGATGAGTTAAGAAATAAGCATTCTAGGAAAAAAGATTGAAGCAAGCCCATTTTCGTGTTATAAGAGAAATGGCAAGTTTGACAACAGAGTGGTTGGCAAGTCTAAGATGAAGAATCATGATATATGGAAAACTTTGACCCCCTTTTCAAAGTGCAGGTCAATTGTCTTTGCCCCTATTCCCCATCTATTGGACAAAATGGGACTCTTAATGTGACTCATTGCTGTACCACTTCAATAGATGAGCCACACTATAAATTATATTGCATTAATACTAATGCTAGGAATGACATTTTGTAGACCAAAGCTTGGATGCTGTGTACGATTGTTATGTGTGTTTGTGTATGTGTGTGAATGTTTCAGACTGTGGTAAAGGCAGAGTGGCTGCAGACACTTCCGATTGCTACCTCACCTTTCACAAGCTGCGTCTACTACTGCAGGGTGACAGAGAGTAAGTCTTCCTTTAGAGGCTAGTACAGTTTAAACCCAAGCAGACACATGGAAACTCCACAAGGAGAGGACTTGGACTGCCCCATCTGTAGAACCAACCCAGGACCTACTTGCTGTGAAGCCTGTATATGTGCTGCCCAGTCTTCATATATATGATTATTTACTACTACTTATAATAATATCATTAAAGGTGAACTGTGCAGCTTTCTTATTCAGGTAGTAGTCCTTCAACCCTGATCTGAAGGTTGTAGGTTCAAGCCCGACCATCATTAAGTTGCCATGGTTGCGACATGAGAATGGCCCTTAATCCTACTACACTACAGTACAGTTGCTTGCATTTTTGAATGTTTTTTGCAGACCTGGCTGGCTGAAGAGGGTTTTTACAGATTTCATCACCTTTACAGTGAAGTTGGTGGTAAAGGGACAAGTGAGTGAGTTTTTTTGCACAGCTCTACACCCGGCTGATGTCTTAGAGCATGTGTCAAACTCAAAGCCCATTGGCCAAATCTAGCACATCGTTTTATGTGGCCCATGAACACTTACAAGGCATTTGAATGACTTTTCTAAAATCATGCATAAACAATGCATACCAGTTATGTAATCGACAAGGTGACCACGTCCCACAACTAGATGGCAGTGTTTCGGCACCAGTTTTTAACTATGGCTGTTTTCCAACAAGTAATGTTGAGAAATACTTAAAAATAAGTGTACAAGAAAAGAAAATTAAAGCAGAAGTTTGGTATGTAGAAGGAATTTAATAAAAGATAGAAAAGTGACACCAAATCCAGAATTTAGCCTCCTAGAAAAACAAACATATTGTCTAAGACTGCAATCACCGCAGGGCGCATAACAATCGGCCGGTTAAGGGCCATCATAATGTGATATGGCCTTCGGTGAAAATGAGTTTGACACCTCTCACACACCGCAGAACTCATAGATTGCTTATTAAATTGTTGACTGTTTTCTAAAATTATTCACAGATCTGTAGAGAAATAAACAAGGTGGCAAACATACTGGCAGACTTTATACAAGACACAGCAGGTAAGAGAAAAAAAGACTTGACATGAGTTTAACGTAACATAACTGGTTTTATGTGTGTTTGAGAAAACTTGATTGACTTTCTTTCTGAATGAGCAGAGAAGTTTCTGAGTGATGGAGACATCCTTGTGGATATTGGTGTAACCTCTTACCCCATCATCACCTCCAATTACATAGAATCATACCATAAGGTAGGTCCTTAAATCTGCCAATAAAGCTTTGACAAATGCAAAAACAATCAATATAATGCTGAATAAAGGACTGGATTGGACTTCTATACTCTTACTGTCACTAAGAATACATGTTGCTTTTGTATACTGCATAATTTGCTGTAGTGCATTACTATCATATTATATTTCGACAGGGTCTTGTGAGCTATAATGGTATCACCTCGACGATCAATGCATCCGTGTTTAAACCAGACCAGATCCCACAGAACCACAGTCTTTACTTTTGGATCTCTGACGATGTTCTCAACCCACTCCTGGCAGCAGCGCACCACGATGGACGATTTGTCCGCAACATTACTGGAACAGAGCTCACGGTATGTCCCCATACAGCTGTTTTTAGATAAGAATAAAAAATGATTAAATAGAACATATAAAGCCCAATATACAAAGATTAGGCAACACATTGTGACCACCTTCCTATTATTGTGTTGGCGCCTCGTTTGCTGCACCATACACAACAAACTGTGGTGCACTATTCTGACACTTCTGGCTCGGACCACATGGGCAAGCTTTTGCTCTGTCACCGGTTTGACCAGAAACACCTTACAAGAGCTGCAGTTTTACAGAAGGTCTAACCCAGTCATCACAATTTGGCCCTTGACAAACTCTCTTAAATCCTTACTTCCATTTTTCCTGCTTCCTAACATAAAATTCATTGTTAAAACGTTCACTTGCTGCCTGATATATTCCAAAACAGGTGCTGTAATGAAGAGCTTATCAGTGTCTTCACTTCACCTGTCAGTACTCATGATGTTATGCCTGGTCAGTGTATATAGAGAGGGTTGGTTGTTTTAGCTTGTTATTGTCCTGCAAACTGGAAACATGCAAAACAGTGACAGGTGCATCATCAGTTTGCTAAATTCCTAATCCAGAGAATATTGTTTTGCATTACTGCTTTCAATCCAATGACAATATTGTGCTAGAGGGTAGTTTGTACCAGCATTAACCTGCAGTAAATGTACTGAAACTAAATAAAACAATGATCAAAGTCTTGTTAATGACATGTGCTGTCTTTATTGCAGGATCTGTTCAAGACTGAACTTTCAACAATGCCACCAAATATGGTTAATCGGGTACTTTACTTCATCTAAACCACAGCTTTTATCACATGTCATGTCTTTTTTGTTGGTGGGAGTGGTACAACCATAGGGAAACAAAAAGTAAACTCTCTTTCCGTTCTGTGTTTTAAATAATTAGGGCTTTATTAAATGAATAAATACACTTTCACTTAAGGTAACCCAACATTCTAAATGCTGGTTGTAAAAAATAAGAATGTTATAAGCGTTCAGGTGTTACCACTGCTCTGTAGAGTATTTACTGTGCCTGTGTCTAAGGAAAGTATAAACAAATCCCAGCACAGCCCGTATATTTCACAAGTTAGCAGCTTAAAAGCTTGAAGATACCATAAAACCACTCTGTACCTGACCCTAAACCATTAAGACCAGATCCTAGCAAACTTACTTCAAGGAGACTTATCAAAAGTTAAATCAAGTGAGTAGTGATAGGAAAAACATAAACTGCTGTAGAACATTGGGCATTAAGCAAAAGTGAATGATTCCTTCCTGATTAGGGCTTACCACAGAAGATCATGATCGACATTATTGATTTGGCATGGTTTTACCTGTCCATTTTATATGCCCTTCCTAACCCAACCCTCCTGATTTATCCGGGCTTGGACCCAGCACTATGATGCTCTGGTTTGTGCATCCTAGTGGTTAGGATGGCTCCCAGCCAACCAGTGGCAACTCAGTTCCCAGGAGTTCCGACTCTCGACACTGGTGTGTTAGTGGAAAATCCTGTGCCTGCACCACCTAGGTACTGGCATTAGGCAAAAATAAATGCACTTACTGTTAAGGTCTGCAATTTTTAGGTCTGCTATCTTATGATGATTATTCTGTTCGTATTGCCTTTGTTTATAATTGAATGTACTTTTTTGCTTTCTATATAGTGGCTGCTCTCTGAGGACCCGGTGTTAAAAGTTTCAAGTGTCTCAGTTCCTCTTCTTCAGACAAACACCAAAGGAACCTCTGTTAAAACAGTAGCTGCAGTGGAGCTCTCCTCAGCCACTGGAAACATCTCTTCACTTCACTTTGAGACGGTCCGCAATGAGCAGACACCACAACTTGACCAGTCTAACCTGCAAATTGACATTGCAATGGAGTTTCACTTTTAAAGCTCCATAGTCCTTGATCGACAGTCCGTGTCCAACAGGACCCAAGGGGTTTCTTATGGGTGTTATTACTCATATCCCATTGTCCACTTTTTAGGGGACTTTTCAGAGTTTTATTGATGCATTATTTGCAATTTTCAAGAAAACATAATTCCTCTGAATGAGTATATATATATATATATATACTAAGATATATTTTACTTCACATAGTCCGCTCACCCCACCCCAGCATGGAGTCCAATGAGTATCTACTGCTACTAACAAGTAATGT
>JAYDZG010000009.1:18028748-18045384 GCA_034509265.1 Microcambeva bendego | reverse complement strand
CAGCAATGTGAGCTACAGTAGCTCATATGTTGTATCGGACCACACGGGGACCACTTTTGTTAGATACTGACCACTGCAGACCACAACCCCCCCCCACAAGAGAACCAGCTTTGGAGATGCTCAGACACAATCATCTGGCCAACACTATTTGGCCCTCGTCAAACTCGCTCTAATCCTTATGCTATCCCATTCATCCTATTTATAGTATCAACTTGGACCATAAATGTTCACTTGCTGTCGAAAGTTCATTTAAAAAAAAGGGCAATTGAAAATGGACCCGTTTACCTTTAAGCTAAAGTGAAACTTTGCTAGCGTTGTGTTACCATCCATTGCAGTCCGCAAGAAGCGCCGATATTTTACTTTCACTTTCAGTTTAACTCAACGCATTTCAGATGACGTTCGATGCCAACTGGGGTAAGCTAACCGATTATCTATTTTATTTATGCACACAGTTAATTTAATGCATTTTAACTGTTCGTATTGGCAGTTTAGTTGTACAGTGAGACTCTGTGGTTCAGCTTTAAACTCTCCTCTCAACTCCCTCAGAGCCTTTTATCTAAACAAAGCCTTCGCGCCTTTACAAACGCAATGCATCTACGTACCTGGAGATACCTTCAGGTACATCCACGTTAATCATTATTATTATTATTTCTAATAATAATTACTTTTATTTTATGTTGCATCCCCCCAAAATTGCTACATGTACATCTACAGTTGCAAAGGTTTCAAAGAAATAAAAATATTTTTTATACTCTTACCCATCAAGCTGTTGTTCTTGAGCATTTGGATATGTTTCATTAAGTAACAGTAAATTAAATAAAAATATATACATCTGTCAAAATATGCTCTTTATAGGACGTAATAAGATTCACGTCCGTCGAGATGTGCTACCACTAGTTGACATTAACATCTATCGAGATGTCCTAACGAGTTTGTGATAAGATCTGGAGATATCGAGATGTATAACCTGTACTATAGTTTTAATAAAAATAAATTAACAAAACTTACAATTACAAATATCTGCTAGGGTAGGAAATTCACAAAACAACGAAGAAGACATGGTTGGTGGTTACACTGAACACACTGCCTGTTCTTTACCCTTATAATGCCACACCCACTGCTTGCGGATGTAGACAATACTTTTAATATTTGAAATAAAATATAATCAAATCATGGGTCGCATAGTGGCTAGTGGGTAGCTTCGAAGGTACTGGGTTAAATCCCTGGTCCTGGTCTTTTCTGTGTGGTTTTGGCATGGAGTTGGTTAGGGTACCGATCGCCGGTTCAAACCTCACCACTTCTAGGTTGCTGCTTTTGGGCGCTTGAGCAAGGCCCTTAATCATCATTGCCCAGACTGTATACTGTAACTGTTGTGTAAGTCGCATTGGAAAAAGGCGTCTGCTGAATTTTGAAAATGTAAAAATGTAAATCTTCTCTTCATGTCAGTGCAGGTTTCCTGTGGGAGTTCCGTGTCCTCCCATGGTCCTAAAACAATTGATGAGGATTTCATTTGGCATCCTGTTCACACTGAGCACATGTGATTGACAGACATGAAACATTATTATTATTATTATTATTATTAGCTACGATTTTGCTGACTGTAATTTGTCATTATCAATTTGAAATGAACCCACAGCATTGTGGCTTATTTTAGTGAGTACAAAACAGTGTTGTTTATGCCCAACATTACCCATGGTATCATTAACCTAATTAGTTAATAATCTATTTTAACAACTTGAATAGTAGTTTATCCATTAAACTGAATGGTTTGCCCACAGCAAATGGATGAAGATGGACGAGGTGGACCTGGAGGAGGATCTCCTGGTTGTAATGGCCCAGGAGGCTACTGAAATAGTGGCTATTTTATGTAAGGAGAAGAATAATGTCCTACATCAGATTTATGAACTGGTCGATGATAGTACTCGGAAAAGCCTTCAGAGCCTGCCTGTTCTCAAGGATTCTGTCTCAGGCCTTGTGGACTACTTCAAGAAATCAGACCGTAATAAGTGCTGTCAGTTCCTTAATATAATGTGGATGTTCTGTGATATGCTTCCCATTGAACTTGAGACAAAGATTATATCCACCATGGGATGTTCAACTGGTAAGTTCTTGTTGATATAGTGCTTTTTGGTGCTACAGTTCATTTTAAAAAGGAATGTTTAGTCCAAATAAATAAACAAATAAATATAAATAAACTTATTTTAAAAGTTGGGGCATATTGTATAATGCTGTATAAAGACAAGTCTGTGAATTCCATTTTTTTATCTGTATTATTTGATGTATATGTATGGGTGTACTGGACTGGCTAACAGTCTGCAATCCAGGCTCGTCTCCTATTAAATACATGGAGAATTATAATAAAGAAAGTCAGACATGGAAGACATTTGCTGTCATATATCAAGCAAGAATGCAAAATAAAGTTTGTCTCAATTATAGGAAAGGTGTGCTAGATATATCTCTTCTCAACTTTTTTGAATGTGTTACAAGCGATTTCTAAATGTGTTTATATTTACCCAAGTACAACAAAGCTGATCAATAAAAATAATTCCTATGCATTATTGTTGGTTAAATATATATTCAAGGGTGGCACAGTTTGCATGTTCTTCCTGTGTCCATGTGGGTTTTCTCCCACAGCCCATTGAGTAAAACAAAGATTCAAGAAAATGAACAAATCACAGATTTGACTTTTTCTTTTTTTTTACAACACGTCCCAACTTTAATGAAAAGGGGTTGTGTATGTTGTTATTATTTTTAGTGGTGTTCAATATTTTTTTCATATATTTACCTCTTCAACATGCTTTGGAGTATACACATGCTCTGGGCTAGTAAGCTGAAGTGGGTGTGACAGGTTGTGAAACAACTAAGACCTCAAAATGAGGTATCTGGCCAAAAAAGTTTGAGAACAACTTAACTGACATGATCATTCAACATGATATGAGTTGTTATTTTGTAACACTGAAAGTGAAAGTATAGTCAGATCAGATTTTGATTTGTATTTTAGGTAATTTCTTTTTGGTAGGAAGTTCCCCTATACATAAGCTTTGTATTGTTTTTCTGTATCCTGTGAAGGGGCCATATTACACCACAGTCATCTGCCTGACAGTGAAATCAATGATGGATCATATGCAAAACGGCCGTGTCTAGGTACGTTTTGCTTTTGCCTCTCCCATTTTATTACACTCAATCAGATACTTTAACATCAACACTTAAACAACAACTGATATCTTGGTCATTATTTGGACGTAGTAAAATATAGAGTGAAGAAATTACATATCACACTGAAGTCTGCTTAAAAGATACATTTTAAAAATGTATTTATTTGCATGTTAACTGTTATGTTTACAGAATGGCAGAATATAAATAGATTTTTGGTTTAAAACTATGTGAGCTTACTTATTTAAGTTTTAATTCTCACTGGTCACATCTCTTTGTGTTCCAGAAATTACAAAAAACATTATCTAAAAGTAAACAATGCACTTCAAACCCATCAACACTGGGTCATACTCGATGCTGTCCAGATAATGACTGACCAATGAACATAAAACATAAAAATGTAGTAATGCATCTGAAATAATGTTCATTATTTTAATTCAGACCAGGTACAGAGTTACACAAATGCTGTAAAGACTTTTCTACAAAAGAAATTTGAGAGATTAACCAAAGATATAAGGAGAGAGATTCAGCTGGACAAGACATGGCTTTGTTGGAAACCACAAAAATGTGTCAGGGTACGAGAAAGAAATTCTAAGAATAAGGACAGAGAAGAGTCTTTACAAGAAAATAAGGAGCCAGTTGAGTTTCTTTTGAAGAATACTGGCAGAGTGATCATCTTGTCTGGTCAGGCTGGTTCTGGAAAGACCCTGTTGATGCACTGCCTGGGCCACCAATGGGCTCAGGGCTCCTACAATTCTATCGAACTACTTTTCCTTTTGGAGTTTCGTCAGCTCAATCTTGTTTTGCAGCCCCTGTCACTTAAAGAGTTATTGTTTCGCTTCTTTCTCCCCCCAAATGAAGACGATGAGCAAAGTGAGGCAGTTTTAAGTTTCATCCTTTCCAACCCTGAGAAGATTTGTTTCATATTTGATGGATATGATGAGTTTGGGTCAAAACTAACGAATCCAGAAAAACTTGTCAACTCAATACATCCTGACCAACAACTGCCTATGGTCGATCTTCTCTCAGCACTTTGTAGCTGTAAGATCCTGCCCAAATGCACTGTGTTGGTCACCTGCAGGCCACGGGATGTGTTTGACCTATTTGGGAATTCTGATTATCTCCTTGCAGAGCTGCTTGGTTTTAATCAACAACGTGTAAAGGAGTACACTGATGAGTACTTTCAGGAAAAAGAAAGTCAATTTAAAGAAAGAGCAGTTAGTTTGCTTATGAACAGCCATCATCTGCTCTCCATGTCCTATGTTCCTGGATTGTGCCATGTTTGTTGTGTCTGCTTAGATCACTTACTTGCGAATGATTTGGCTCAGCAACCTGAGCCTCAGCTTCCTACTTCCTTGACACAAATCTACCTTCACATAATATCTGCCTTTCTCAGTCGAGGTCAGCCCTTGGAATCCTCCAACTCTGAAATGCCCTTATTACAGAAATACAGAGTTCAGATTGCTCATCTTAGCAAGCTTGCAATGGACGGCCTGGAGAAAAGTTGCATAGTGTTCTCAGCACAGGAACTGTCCCCAGAGCTACTAAACTTTGGTGCCAATGCTGGTATTCTTTCCCGACTTGATCTTATATGTGCAGATGGATCAAGAAGCCTAGGTTGTGCCTTTACTCACCTAACTATGCAAGAGTTCATGGCTGCTTTGCACCTCATGACGAGCCCTAACATCTCAGAATCTCAACTCAAAGGCAAGTTAAACCTGAAAAGTCGGTGGACTGCCAAGACAGATCCCAAAACTGTGTTTACAGACTCTCTTCATTTGTTTCTGTGTGGATTGGCTGCCAAAGCTTGCACTTCGCATCTTGCTCTGCTTGAGGACAATGTGAGTTTAGTAATAACACGACAAAACACAGTTCTCAAGTTCCTTCAAAGCTTTGTGTCTAGTGGTCGTCAGACAGGACCGAAAATTGTCGAGCTGTGCCGTTGTGTCCATGAAGCACAAGATGTAAGTTTGGCCAAGGATGTTGGGTCAAGGGAACGCTTTGAACTGAGGAATATCAGACTCAATCCTGTTGACATGGATGCTTTGGCATTTGTAACCTCTGCTTCAAATGAGAGAGTCTGTCTGGATTTTGGTGCATGTTCCATTGAACAAGAGTGCTTGAACATCATTCCCAGCTGCAAAAATCTGGAACATCTCATGTGAGTTTCCACTCCTACATTTGCTGTAACATGTGTATTTCATTTTCACTGTGGGTGCACACTAATTAATCAAACAATTATGTAGGAACTTTTTAGAAACACATGTGTGTGAATGGGTTCTATTAGGTGAGTCAGGATGTGTGTTGACAGCAGTAAATTGCTGTCAAACTACAAATTTCACAATTCACGTCAATTTGACATGTATAATGAATAAATATTAACTTCTCACCTTGCCTGGTTCATCTGACTGGTGCAATACGCATGGTTGCCAGGTTCAGGGTTTAAAAGTCAAAATGGGCTCCATTAAAATTTTATGAATAAAAGAAGATTTAGATAAGTAAAAGAATATCACAAATGCAGTATTTATTTGATTTTACACTTAATAAAAATACATAGACCTGAGAAAAGAGAATACAATTCTTATAAGCTTTATGTTGCAATTGAAATTGATTTTGTAGAATTATATCCAGACAATCCATCAACAAAAAAAAATTCCCATGCCTTACAATAACAACATGCATCCATAGTGATTGTAATGACAACATGCACTATTCTGGCTTTGCCCCAAACCTATGTACGATGTACATAGACATGACCCACCTTTAACCAAGACAATCTATTTATACAAATGAAATAAAATTTAATTACAAATGTTCACCCATCCATCATTTTTTATTTCAGTTTTCGAGGCCGGAAATATGATGACAAGTTCACAGAGGCTTTGTCTGGTGTCCTGCCAAAACTACAAAGCTTAAAGCAATTAGAGTGAGTTTTCTGGTCTTACCAGTACTATTAGTTTTATTTATGGTACAACATCCAGCTCATTTTGTTTTATTCCATTCACATTATGGTTTTGAATTGCAGCTTTATCAGTGGAGCCCTAACTGATGCTGGGGCTGCCAAACTTTTCCAGGCTTTGAAGTTCTGCTCCCAAATAACACACCTTGAGTAAGAAATAAGTTCATAATGTCGACATAACTGCAGCACTTTGCATTGATAAATACTTCACAATAATTATAGGAGTATAAAATATTAATTTTAATAAGCTAATGATGCTAACAGTACCGTTTGCTGATTTAATTATTAAAATGTTTATTTTAATTGGCAGTCTCAGTGATAACTCCCTGAGAGATGATAGTGTAAGAAGGATTACAGATTTGCTTTCCGAACTGACTAGCATTACAACTGTTCAGTAAGTAAGATTGTACTGCTTCTCTTAATCAGACTAATTTAACATCAGTATATTCAAAGTCAATTTTTACTTGCCTTGTCTGAACTTTAGGCTGGGCAAAAACAACATTTCCAAAAAGGGAATGTTTATGCTTGTTGAAGGAATGGCTGTCATCTCAAACTTCAGGAAACTTCAAATCCAGTAGGTTCTGATCTATTGGTTATTAAAGATTAGTTAATATAATTACACTTTAGTTGATATAACCAGTTTAAATCATTTAAATCAAGTTGTAAAATTTAGATTATCCTTGTGAACAACACGCTGTCATCATTATATGTTGCGTTTTCTGTTTACAGTGGGAAACAAGAAATTAATGTTCTATTCTGCCCAGAAGCACACACACCAAAGTAAGTCATTCTCATTTTAATCACTTTAGGATAAATTTGGATGTTCTGTTTTAAGTATAAGGTAACATTTATAAAGGTTTTCATTAATACCTCACATTAAGCAACTTCACATGTTTACATTCTCTTTCATTGACAGTGGAGGCACAGTTGAATCTAAGTCTGCTGAAGATGCAAAAGAAATAATGTACGTGCAATTCTTTTGTACTGTTTAGGGCTTATTATTTTAAAAAGGAAACATGATTATCAACCTAAATGCTATACTGACACACATTCTTTAAAATATGATGAATATATTGAAATTACGAGTTAAACAATTTGATGTCAACGTTGTTATATATCAAGCATGTGATTGATGAAATAAGCTGAAACATGTTGTGTGAACTGTTTTATTTTCTGATTTGTGATTCAATGATTTCTGCCATTATTTAATGCTCAACTTTTGTGTTCTTTCTGTCTGTTTCTGACCTTAATTGTGTGTTTAGCTTGGAAGACTACAATCTGAAGCTAAGCAATTTGACCAGTCTGTGCAGTTCACTGAGAGACCATGACCGCTTGACTGTTTTAAAGTAAGTTAGGAGCAATACTGTAATGCTTAATGGTGGATGGTGTAGTGTACTTGTACCCATTAGGTTAAATATCTTGTCCTTCACTCCACCATCACGAAGTTCTAATTTAAGAAATAAAAAACAAACATTTGTGTTAAATGTATAAAAAATGCACAATAATTACACACATAAGATATAAGAGCATTGTTACAGCTGTTTGCTGTGAGTAGCATACATTTTCATAGACCCTATCTATGTATATGTTATTTATATGTTAAAATGCCTATGCTTATGCTTCTAAATATCTTAGATTGCAATCTAGGGATGTAACGATGCACCACAAAACAGTTAAAAATCTGTGCACATTTGAAACTATTAGAATCCGTGATTCATGTAAAATGAATAAACAGCAGAGGGTACAGCCCTATCCACCTCATCTTTTCACTATGCAGATTTGCCAGATAGGGGATTTTCCAGCCAGATCTATTTATGCTTAATTTCTTTATGTGCAATATTTATGTATTAATATAATGAACAATTGATTATCATGTATTGCTACACTCCTATTGCAGACATTTTCAAGCTGTTTTAAATGATTCCCTTAGTAGTATTAATTGAATGTGATTTTAGTTTCCTCTATGCCTTTTAGGTTGTCTGGGAACTCCCTTGGGAACAAAGGTCTAAAGAAACTACTTGAACTTCTCCCCAGGCTTGGTGTAATTCAAGAAATTAAGTATGTTTCACTGATATAATTATTGTAGTGTATATATATATATATATATATATATATATATATATAATACTGTACTTTCATGTGTTTTTGAATTACCTACTAATGCAGTGTCAGTGACAGTGAAGTGGATATGGATGGACTAGTGCTTCTCTCGTCCTCTCTAAACACTCTGCAGGACCTGATAGAAATAGATGCAAGGTAACATATACTGTTAATAAACATTACTTACAAAAACTATACTTCACATGCCGGAAAGTAAACTGAATAATTGTCTGTTAGCCACAAACATTGTACCAGGTATAAAAAATCAAACATGCTGATATTCAGTTTTCCTAGATCATGAACACTGGCAAAGGTTATGGTTATAATAATAAATGTTATTTCCTGGTACAGCCTTGTGCAGTTTGGCATAACATCATGACGACTGATCGGTGAAGTGAATAACACTGATTATCTCTTTATCACGGCATCTGCTAGTAGGTGTGATAAATAAGGAAGCAAGTGAATAGTTTATCTTCAACGTTGATGTTAGAAGCAGGACAATTGGCAAGCCTAAGGATTTGAAAAGGGCCAAATTGTGATGGCTAGTCTGTCAAAAACTGCAGCTCTTGTGGGGTGTTCCCAGTTTGTATCCAATGAAGGAACAGTGGTAAACCAGCAACAGGGTCATGGGCAGCCAATTAAAATTAGGCTCATTAAAATGCATGGGACCAATACAATGTTAGGAGGGTAGTCATAATGTCATCCCTTATTTGAGAATAACACCATTATGTTTTTCACCAGCCACAGTGGACAAAAGAAGCTGATCTTGAAGTTTAAGAGGGCCAGAAGGTATTATAAAAATGCAAACTCAGTTTATTATAAGCATGTCATAGTTTATTCCATGTCATAAAATTTTGCCTGCAGAGATTCGAACTCTGATGGACCTGATTTTCAAATTCACAAGAAATTCAGGTGCAATATTTATACATATAATATGTTAATACATCTGTTAATTTTTCCTGGAGATGTGAAATAATATCAGTTTCTTTTGTGTTACTTTAGCTTAACACATAGTGATGTCAAGCCAAAAGACATGGATCGGCTATGTAGAAATCTGATTCAGTGCCCGAATCAGCTAGTAATTGAGTGAGTATAGTACTGTAAATATATTTTTATGGATCTCAGATCTGGTTATAGATGTATTAATACGTTTTTTTTATTTCTAATAAACTACATTACTGCATTTTTGTATGTTCTGTAGTTTATCTAATGGGATATTAAATTATGAGTCTATTGAAAAGCTGCTGAGTTTCCTTCCAGGCGCAAAGTCCCTCATGCTTCTAAAGTAAGAACTAATCATTTTTGCCTTAAAAAACTTATCATGACAATATTGATTATTTCATTTGCTGCTTCATTGTTTGTTTTAGTCTGAGTGATATCCAGCTGTCTACAGATGGTGCCGTGTTATTAGTACAATCCCTTGTTGATTGCCATCGCGCTACAACAGTGGAGCTCAGGTAGTTCATGTTATAGTATGTAAAGCCAGGATTGGGTAGTAAATTAATACAGTACATACTTGGTACAAAATGGAATGTGATCCAAATAGTAGGTAGCCATTATACAAATAAAGTCAGCACTAAGTGATCAGAAAGTTTCCTCTGATCAAAGATTAGAGGATGGTGAATGCACAATTCATAAAAAGTAAATAGTTGTTGAGTGCTAAGTGCATTAATGAATGTTCTTAAACTACTATACTGTGAGGACCTGAGTCTGTGACGGTATTAAAATATTTGTCTTGTTTATCGTAGTGTTGGTTGCTACAGTTATCCGTGATCAGTTATTCATAATTTAAGTACAGGGAAAACTTAGTTGTAGTTGTTTTGTTTGTTCTTGGTTCATCCACATATCCATCCATCTGTCTATCTTACAAGTAAGTAAGTTCAAACAGTATTTTAAAACCTCTCTGCCCCTGTAATCATACAAGCTGCCTTGTCATTACAGTACTGTAAATGATCATTGGTCATTAGGGGCCCATAGTGGGATACTTTTAATTGATAAATGGGTTACAGAAGGGTGTCGAGAGCCCAAAGTTCACATGTAATGTAGATCTAGTATTTTTTTTAATAATTTGCACAATACTAAATATAAATTGTATTTAAAATACATGACCTGCTGCTGGGTTTTAAAACGCAATGACATCTGTGATGTATTATCATTTTTAGACTACAGGGAAAATCATTTATTAAGTTTCTTCAAGTCAAGGCAGAAGCGGCAGCTTGCAAGTGAGTCAGTGCAAACACTATTATTGAAACTAAACTGAAACCATACCTAACCTGTATCTATGAATATGTAGTCTGGCTTGTTATTATTATCACTGGATGATTTATATATATATGAATGTGTTTAATTTTGTTCCTCTGTTCATTATGGTTGACAGACTTACTCAGTATAAACTAAGCAGTGCCGATGTGGCTAAGCTCTGTGACATTCTACAGCACTGTCCGCACCTTGCAGATTTGGAGTAAGTACTTTCAGTTACGGTTTTGTTTTACTCTTTATTATGTACTGTTTTTCATCACAAACCTCTACAAGTATATATTGGGGTTTATGCTAAGTGAAGATTTGGCAGTCTACCATGTCATGAGAAGCCAGAGAAGCCTGTCATATCACAACATCCAGCTTTCAGTCTGAACTATATCCTTCTGTTGTCCCTAGTTTAGCCCCAGTATTATCAGTATTAGTCTACCTTGGACCCTGACACACAAACAAATGATGGGAATTGAACACACACAACTACTGTGTTGTACTGCTGTGACTGCATTAAATACTGCGATTTGCACAAGTTTTGCATTTTTCCATCACTCTCCTGATATATCTGCTGCTATATTACTTTGACAGTATAATTTGCATTTTTGCACAATAATTGCAATCTGCACAAGTTTTTGCATTTTAATCTGTTTACATCTCCACTGCCCAAGAACTATATGCTGCTAACTGTATTAAAGAATATATTTCTACCTCATGTGCCATTTACTCAGTACCATGTAGTTCTATTAATTACTTGTTTATTAATGTTTATATTCGAAATGTCTTATAATAGGACTTTTTGTAATTATTGTACTTTTGTTATCTGCACTGTGTATTGTATTTTCTTGCACTCTTTTTTCTGTGTTGCACCATGGTCCTGGATGAACGTTGTTTAATTTCAATATGTACTCATATGTAGCTAAAATAGCAATAAAGACTCTCTGACTCTGGATTGAGAACTTGAACATTATACGTATATTAATATCCTTCCAGCAGGGGTGTGAGAATTCGCCTCAACGTCTTTTTCATTAATATTTACCTTAATTTATGGGAAATAACAGTTAATGTTTATTTTCTTGGCATAGTTTATCCAGTAACTTCCTTGGCAATGAGGGTGTGAAGGTCTTTGCTGATTTACTACCTAGACTTCAAATATCTAGCACAGTAAGGTAAAAGAAATATAATTTACTTTACACTTCTAAGCTGTTGCTGTGCCAGATGTGACCTTGTAGGAAGAGTTTTGATCATTGATCAAGTCCATTGCACACACTTATAACCAATTAGTTTAAAGTGAAATGTCTTTGAAATCTTGGCTTCTTTATGTCTCAATTAGCAGTTCAGTTAAAACATCTGTATCTCAGGCAATCCAACATATGGTCCTAACCCCAAATTTCAGAAGTGCTGCATTAATAGAAAAAGACTTCCTCAAGACTATCATTAAAATAAAATGTGTTAAATATAGTCTATATGATATCCAGCGTATAAAATTGTGTAGTCAGACATTGTACGAATAATGAAAAGCTGAAAAGGGGTTAGGACAATTTTTTTCTTCTTACATATTCTTTAAATGTACACCAGTAAGGTTCAAAAATGGTTTTTAAGAAGAAATTGAAGCAAACCACTTTTATGTTAGGGCCAATGCAATGCAGGATCAGAAGTGCCCTAATTTTGGGTAATATCTGCTTATTGTTTGTTCTTGGATTTTATTATTCCACTGTTGCGTGTCATAGAGGAGGTAACATTTTGTGCACAGCAAAATATGTCCAAATTAAATACAAAGTTTTCTTGTGGTAAAACTTTTGCCTACTATACATATGATGAAATCCTTTTCATTCAAATTATTCCACAAGACCACCCAAAGAGGGTGTGTCTCTGGTAAGTCTTGTTTCTCTGTAATTTTAGGGAGTATTTCATTGCCATCGTTGCCCTCGGCTTGCTCAACAGAAAATTCTTGCCCTGTTTGTCATGGATTTTGTATATTGGCTTTGACACAATATTCATTGTAAACATGATATAAAATAAAATTGACTTGACCTAAGACAAGACAAATATGAAACTTCTGGAACCAAAACATTAAATGCTGTCTGTTATACTTGTAATGCCATCTGATTGTCCTCCACAGTCTCAATGACAACAATATTACTGAAGTTGGAACACTCTACCTGGTGAATTTAATTAACACCTGTGAAGGCGTGGCTACAGTGGAAGTAAGGTAAATATATTTAGATTTAACGTTTACTGTGGGCGGCACGGTGGTTCAGTGGGTAGCACTGTCACCTCACAGCGAGAAGGTCCTGCGTTCGATCCCCAGGTGGGGCGATCTCCGTCCTTTCTGTGCAGAGTTTGCATGTTCTCCCGTGTCCGCATGGGTTTCCTCCGGGTAATACGGTTTCCTCCCACAGTCCAAAGACTGCTACCAGGTTGATTGGAGACACTGAATTGTCCTGTGGGTGCCTGCAATAGACCGGCGCCCCATCCAGGGTGTTACCTGTGTGCCTTGTGCCCATTGAAGAGCTGGGATAGGCTCCAGCACCCGTCCCCGACCCCAATTAAGATAAGGAGTTAAATAAGATGAACTGAGCTGAACATTTACTGCATTATGTTCAAGTTGAGTGCTATTGATGACATAACAAGTTACCTTACGTAACATATTTTCATATTTTCACAGTCTTGGAGAGGAGAAACAATCTTTGGTTTGCTTTAAGCAAGAGAATGTAATAAGCAAAACTCTGAGGTAAGGACTCTCTAGACATTTTGCATTTGTCTGGGTTTTGCTAAGTTTTGTTTTCTAACCACCATGCTTCTAACACATTAAAAAGAGGAAATGCTTCAGGGTAGTTTCCCAGCCACACTTCTAAAGGCACACTGCTCGGCATCTGAATGGTTTCAAACTTTCTTTACTCCCAGCAAACCCAAATGAATCAGGTGTGTTTGGAGCAACCAAACTGTGCAGATGTGGAACCTTTAGAACTCATTATCTCTGCTTTTGTATTTTAATCCAGTTCTATGCGTGTTCTCTTATGTCCATCAAATGTCTACTTCTATTTTTGCCTCATTCCTCATTTTTCTCTGTCTGTAACTTTGCAGTCTGAGACATTGCTGTTTTGAGACGATGCATTTGACAAGGCTCACAGAAGTACTAACCAGTTGCCCCAGGAAACTTACACTAGAGTGAGTTTAATTCCAAATGCTCAATGCAGCACTGTGCACAATATAATCTATTGAAGTATATGATGTGTTTGTTCATATGGTATTTTTTTTCTAGATTATCCTCAAGCACGTTGCCTAGTGAAAGTCTGAATCTTCTATTGACCAACTTAGCTAGATTGGCCTCTATACAAACTATTGTGTAAGAGTACTACACATGTGCAAACACATAATTCACCTGTCAGACAAATCCAGAGCTAACATACATGTTGTTATTTTTTATTCATAACATAAATGGTTTTACTTCTGAATATATCGTTCTATTTTTATTGAAATGTTATTGTATAAAACTATGTTTCAGGTTAAGAAACAACAGTTTGAATGATGAGACAATTCAACATATGGTTAAACATCTATGTAGTAATCATGGTGCTAGATCGCTTAAGTAAGTATGATAAAGCAGGACAACATTTTTTTGTAATTTAAGATTTAATTATTCAGTTTGAAATACATACTCTGGTTTTCTTTCAGGATTGAGGAGCCTTGGATAAAAGCTGAAGCGGCTGTTACCCTTGTCACTAGCTGCCTGGACCTGAACCCACACATAAAGGAGATAGGGTACATTTCATAACATGAGTATAATATGTACAAATCAATTGGAAAACAGAATAAAATGTTTTAGGTTTAGTAAATTAAAAAAAGTGTGCAAACCATTTTATGATTGAAGCAGTGGTTTTAAATTATTACAGCCATTGAATGAACTGGTCTTATTCAAAATCATTGTAAGGAATAGTGAAAAAGATGTTTGAGATACATTTTGCAAAATACCAAAAGCATGTTGGAAAATGTCTTATGGTCGGACAAGACCATGGTTGAAGTTTTAAGCCATAATTCCAAAGGGTATGTTTGGTGCAGAACTATGCCATGCTGAATGGTGAAGTCTAGCATTTTAATTTTCTCCATCTAAAAGATTACATACATTTTATTGCATAGATTCCAGACCAGCGAAGGGTTCAACATGATTCAAAAATGATTAATATTCAAATGGTTTTGTAGCATAAAAACCTGGAATTGTCACAGGGGTGTGTAAACATTAAATCGTTTTGGGAATTCTGCAGCTGCTCTTCACCTATATGTGTCTGTTTTCAGGGTCAAACAATACTGTCTTTTCCTTTCTGTTGAAGTACTCGCCTTCTCCAGGTAAGGTGGTACTGGTGCAGTTCATACTGGTAGATCATACCTTATTTAAATTGGTCAATTTAACCGCTATTTCTTCAATTTGATGTTTGTTACCATGGTTACGCCTCAGCCCACCTGCCGCACTGTGAATCTCGAAAATGTCTATTAGTCAATAGCCATTTTGTGTAAACAGTCTGTAACTTATACTGTTTGTGAAATGATTGTGCAACCAGCCACGAAGAAACCAAAGACGATTGTTTTGTTCAGACTTTGTTCTGAACTCAGGTTACATACAGAAATCTCAACCCTACAATCTGACATTTATATTAAGTCAAGCGTGTTGAACTATTTAAAAACCATAGACGTGCATTTATTTAGACTGACCTTCCTCCAGGCTATATTTTGTCTTTTGGCTCAGTAATTCTAGGACTGGTAATGACATTCCCTTTAGTGTTGCCACACAATTGAAATCATATAGCTGTTTTATGGAATTAATTGATTACATTTGCCAGTGGGTGTAGTTAAAACACCAAAACACAGAAATTAGAAAGGTGTTTACAATCTATTTGACAATGTAACTGATAAAACATTTACCACACCTCAAATCTTCTATTTACATAAAGTATACATATTTAACACATGGTTCTGTTTGTTGGTTATCATTATACACTTGTCCTCCATGAACTCTATACCTTTTATAATTATTCTCCACCTAAATTAATCTCACTTTGTTTTAATTTGGCTTCTTGTTCATTAACTAATTCTCATTTATGTCAACAGCATCATTCCTCTGTCTGCTCTGCACTCAATGAGGTTGGTTTTATTGCGTTTTTGGTGTCTCCTGGGGCTAAAAAAATACTATTTTTAGATTGTTCGTGGATTAATTTCTTTATTGTTAGTGTAATAAACAAATTTCTACTTCTTTAGCTTTGATGACTGTGAAGTGGAGGGGCAGCACCTGTCCTCACTGCAGTCCACTGTGCAGAAGTGTTCTTCTCTGCAGGAGTTACAGTAAGTTGATTAGTTATTTTGAAGTTATGATCCAGTACACTGAAACTTTATATGAAATACTTATCTCTTGATGTTGTGTCAAGTTTCTCGCAGATAAAAATGGACACAGGTGGAGCAGAGTTTCTTACAGCAGTTCTTCCCTCATTACAGAATCTCAAGACCCTGAGGTGAGCTCACTTATATGTTGCGTGAGTTAACTAATTAATTCTTGATCAATTTACACCTGTCCGTCATGAGTTCCATACAGTAGAACCTCGACTTATGAATTTAATTAAGTCCAAATGTTCAAATGTAATAGAATTAACATGTCAGACCTTCCAAACCCCTTTAACCTGTATATGTTACCTTTAATCCTAAAGTGTCGAATTTACATTTCAAAATATAAAGAAAACAATACCATAAAAATGCTGTCTGGATGATCAGATGTATGGGGTGTGTTTGAAAAGCTCGGGAACTTTCTTGATGCTTACATAGGGACCTATTTAATTGGGAAAGGGTTGTAATATGACTGCCTGATTAGGTGGGTCATTTGCCATTCAAACCAATGGAATGAGAGGACACAGCACGATAACGTCTCCGTCCAACTCCCTTAGTCACTGACTAAGGACAGAATTTGCAAATAAATAAGTACACTGTTATACAAATTAAACATTAATAATAATATATTTATGTTTTTAAATACCTAAGTTTCTGCCCCACAATGCTGCATCTGTAAAAAGTGAATTAGGTTTGCACACTTTGTGACGTCACTTGTTTTGTTCACGTCGGTTTCCGTTAAGGTGAAACAAATAGTTTGCAACCAGTTAAACCGCTCGTAAACCAAGGGTTCCCCTGTACCTT
>JAYDZG010000009.1:17958038-17974657 GCA_034509265.1 Microcambeva bendego | reverse complement strand
TCCAAATCATTTTCCTTCACCACTGCTGACGAAACAGTGCTTCTCTTTGTACTGCTCCGAGTGGCACTCTCCCTCGTAGGGACGACGCCCACATTCACACATAACCCATAGAGCTCTATAAATAGTCGTCAGTGTGCCGGGTGACTTGAGGGTAACCAACCCTCAAGATCTGTGTGGGGCTTACTGAAAACAGTGCTGATCTGTTGTTCCTGATGGTCAAACCTAGCTTGGTGTATGGGTTATGTGTGAATGTGGGCGTCGTCCCTACTAGGGAAAGTTCATACTGAAATACACGTGACATTGACTTCTGAAGAATTTTTAGGGTGTTTACAATAATGTGTTGACTGGGCACCCAGGTGGTGTAGCAGGATTTTCCACTAGCACACCAGCGGCAAGATTGGCGTCAAAACTGTGCCAACTGGGTGGTGTGGACCACGATCCGCTGTGGCGACCCCTAACATGAGCAGCCTAAAGAAGTAACTAAGTTGTCAGTTTAATCAAAATTTAAATAAATACTGTACAAAATGACAGATTTCTTTTTATTGCATTTCCCAAAATGACCCAACTGCCATCGCAAAGTAAAATGGGAATCCTTGACAGTTCTTTTTAATTTCACTATACTATCCACTCTGCGATCTTACTGAGCATGCATTTCATTTGAAAACACAACCGCAGGCACAAAAGCTGCTGAAACAAGCTAGATGAGATAATGGTCTGGCAGAACCTCACCCGCAAAGATGTGCAGAATCTGTTCATGCCAATATCAATTATTTAATGCAAAAGATTTACATCGATTAGCTATATATCGCTTAATTAGGTGTACATTTTTAATTTATTTTCTCACATTTAACTAAAATGATGGCCCATTTATAGTCAGACCACTTGTTGTGATTCCAGTATAGTTTAGTCAAGGTAGGTGCCCTAGTTTGCAGAAAATAAGTGATTAAGTTGCTTCATTTCACACTGAAGGAGTCTTGCTGTAATGCTTATTGAGGTTGATGAAGACAGAGCAAAGAACCAGAGCACTTCTTAATACTCGTCATCCAGACTCCAAGATCTAACCCTAGAGGATTTTTTTTATTATTTCATTTATGCACGTCTCCTTTTTTCTCCTAATTTAGCCTAGTCAATTGGACTTGCACTCCTGGGGTTCGAGGACGGTATGTCACTGCTCACTCCTCCTCTGACACACACAGAGCTCTGTTTTCCCATGCTTTGCACAGATTCCTCGGCCTGCTAAGCACGGTCCTAGCTCAAGTCCGGTCACCCTACCCATTAAATGTCGTGAACAAAGACGAAATCGGATGACAGGATCTGAGCATCTCCAAAACTGAAGCTCTTGTGGGGGTGTTCCAGGTCTGCAGTGGTCCAAGAAAGGAACAGTGGTAAACCAGTGAAAGGGTCATGGGTGGCAAAGGCTCATCAATGCATGTTGGGAGCAGAGGTGGCAGAAGTACAAAGGTTAAAGTTAAAGTACTAATAATCTGGTAAAATAATTAAAGTATGCATACATTTTTTACTCAAGTACAAGTATAAAAGTATATCACCATAAATGTAATTTAAGTAAAAATTGATAGTAACTTTAGAAATAAATCAATTTAAATTCAGTCTTGTACTGAATATACTTTTAAGTTGGAGGTACACAAGCACATAACACAAAGGGTTAATCTTTTAAACTGTATCTTATCTAGTAAAGATTTATTGAATACACATTGAAAAAGAAATTGCAACATTTAGCTCATTCTTAAATTACATTTACATTGCATTCAATACAACTGTCATGATAATTTAGCTCATTTTAAATGTATAATTACTGTTGATATCATAGAAATCATAACTGCTGCTCACCTGAACTTCCAGACAAATTGATTCAATTTATTGTTTTTCTTTATTTGTTATATATTTGCAGATCATATAAATCCATATTTAGTTATGTTTGTCCTGTTAGCTAATAAAAACAAATTAATTCTCCTGGCTTTCCCAGTAAAAAGCTGAAATCGATAATTCGTTCACTAAGTTGTCGCTTATCCTTTTACAGCCAATCAGGACAGAGATTTAAATTCCACCCAAAGACAACAGATGAACCGATTCTTTCTTTAACCGATGAACCGAGTGAGCATAACGATCGAACCTTTACCAGAGATCAGAACACAGCCCTGATTCGATTCCACTGATTCATTTGAAAAGAGTCATTTGGGAAAATGATTCAGTTAGCACTAAAGAGATAAAATAACCAATAAATATTTAGTTAAAACTAAACTAACGAGCCTGTTTTTAAAATGTAGTGAGTAGAAATTAAACCCTTTAAGTGACAGAAATACTCAAGTAAAATATAGATACCTTAAAAACTACTTAAGTACAGTGTTGCTTTTTACCTCTGGTAGGGAGCGAAGGCTGGCCCATGTGATACAACAGACTAGCTACTGTAGAATAAATTGCTGAAGAAGTTAATGCTGGTTCTGATAGAAAGGTGTGAGAATACGCAGTTCATCACTTTGCTGTGTGTTGGGCAGCAAAAGAAAAAACGACACAATATTAGGACGGTGGTCATATTATGCCTGAACTGTGTATACACATGTGACTTCACTTTGACAGCTGTGTAAAAATCTCACTGCAGAACTTCACATATACATCCTAATTGCTTGCTAAGAAAGCTCCTGAAATGTGCCTCTGGTTGTCATTACAAAGTCTTCGAGGCTGCTTTGAGCCGGCGCCTCACTTGCATTTTCTCCCCATTATTATCAGCCTAACGAAAAGCACCCATTCCTTTTTCAATCAGAGATATTTATAGAGACCGATTCCATGAACAAATATTTGTTATTTTTTCCTCTGTTCATCAGCTTTACCGACTAATGAGGCAGAACCCGCCGGACTTTCCAGATTTGTTTGCTGGGCGGTGGCATGACCAGCTTCAGCCTTTCTTGTTCTTTCTTTCTTGAGCCGGCATTTAGGTGCAAAGTAACATATTATTATGCCTTCGGATACTGACTCTCACACAGTGCAGTTGATATTGATGTAAAAATACTGTGTCTTGAAACCTTTATGGGTATTTATTGACTGGAGTTAGCCCCCTTCCCTCCAATTAATAAATCAAATGTTGGCAGTAAGAGTAGTAAGAGTAAGAGGTAGATCAGGCATAACATTATGACCACCTTCCAAATACTTCATCAGCAATTTCAGCTACACTAACTGATCTGTTGGATCGGACCACATGGACCAGCCTTCACTCCCGTACATCAGGAAGCCTTGGCTGGTTTACCATTGTTCATTTCTCGGACCATTTTTTAAGGGGCTGACCACTGCAGACCAGAAATTCCCACAAGTGCGGTAGTTTTGGAGATGTTCCGACCCAGTCGTCTAGCCATCCAAATTTGGCCGTAGTAAAATCCTTACGCTTGCCTATTTTTCCTGCTTCTAACATCCACCTTGAGAATAAAATGTTTACTTGCTGCCTAATATATGGCACCCACTAACTGGTGCCGTGATGAAGTGATAATGCAGTCTTATGGCCTCTCAGTGTAAAAACACAGACAAGAATATCTGTGACTAACATTTTGCTTGGTTGTTAGGTATAATAGTTATTATTTACACTCATTTGAAAGGAACCCCGTGCATCTTGTACCAAATGGTACCCTGTCACCAACAAGAGATAAAAATGGAAAGAGCAAATATACATCTACACTAGTGCAAGAAAAGGCAAGTAAAGAAATAAATCAAGAATGATCTCATATGTGTTTAAATGGATGTACTCATATGTATATATCTCATATGTGTTTAAATGTATGTAGTATTATGTGTTAACAATCGGTGACATAGTGAAGTTCTGATTTGTTGTAATCGGATTCAAATTTAACACAAAGGTGTTTTCAAACTGTGACCCCTCCACACAAACGTCGTCAATACCCTAATACACATAGGTCAAACTCAAAGCTCACTGCACACCAAGAGTGTCTTAAAATGCAACGTTAAATCATACATAAACTACATCTCCTACAATGCATGTCAATTTTGTGACCTGCAAAGTGACTGTAACTCACATCCGGCACCTAGATGGCAGAGTTTGAACACAATAGCATTTAACTAAGGTGGGGTTCCAGCGGAGCTGAGAAATATCTACAAATAATCCCAAAATGTCCAATTATGGGATTATGGGATGGCAATTTAATTAAAGATGGGAAAGCTGTGATAAAGAAGTATGCATAGGTAGAAAGAGTACTAAGTATTGTATTCAAGTAAAAGTACTATTATTTTGATGAATCTTTACTAGTTACTAGTCTAAAAATCTACTCAAGTTAAAAGTAACGTTACTTTTTAAAAAATCAGAAGTGGGATCTGTCCTGTCTAAATATCACAGCCTTTAAATATATAAATATTCAATACAGTCAATAAAACATATTGAACTATAAGCCAGTGTTTCCCTACCAGTCTCTCGTGACCCACAGGGTTTTCTTTGGGAATCGCCGAGTTTTTCTATATAAGTCTAATAAATTATTTATTTTATAATTTTAGATTGGGCAATTTCTCATGCATTTTAGTGAAGTTTTATTTTTTGTACTGAAAACCACTGTAATCTGGCAACCCTATTCCTTGCAGCAGTTTACCACATTTTTACTCAGAAATGGATGGTATTTAAAATGTAAAGGAGTACTATTATTATTAATACAAACATACTTTGTAAAAATGAAAGTACAAGTTGCAAAATCTACTTACTGTTACTGTAACTCGAGTAACAGTAATGCGTTACTTTTCAGCTCTGGAAGTATGATATAGATATACAATATAAATTCAGCTTTCAAGAGAAAAAAACCCAAATCGTCCAGTAATTAAACGCAGACTGAATGGCATCAGGGTTTGTTACCAACAGCCCGTTAAGGGCAACCATAGTGATGATGTGGCCCTGGGAAAAAAAATAAGTAATGCATGTGTGCAGCCAACTAAAACTATGTGTCTGTTTTCATGCTCTGTAATATGCTTATTCTGTTTTGTTAGTCTGTTTAAACCATTATGTCATCAAATCTTGTTCTTTCATATTTTTTAGCCTTATGCTTTCCCAGCATCAATCCAGTCTTGCTTTTTAAACACAGATTAATTAATTTTGTTTTCATCTTCCTGTGTATTGACCTTAGCCTTGGAAACTATGGTTACTGGACATGGTGGTCCTCATAAACATGCTACAGAGCCCACCTACACAATGCAGCATTTCAACTTTTATGTTGGGGATGAATAATGCAGCAAAATCAGAAGCAGGGTGATCTTTATTTTATTAGGAAACAAAATCACCAAATACACCCGTGGCGGTCAAAATGACCATTTCCTAGCATCACATTATCTTTATCAAGGACTGACCAATGCATAAACTTCAGTTATGTACTGCACAATCTCACTGTTAGTGGATTTGACTTGAACATTACTTTCTTACAAGATGAGTGTGTGGAATAAAATACACTTTGGTTTATTTTTAGCCCAAATAAAATGTCAGAATTGATCAAACAATTCTGTCAGCTCTGCACCCGTGCCTGTTAAACAAGCTCCTCAATCAATTTACCCAACCATCACTTGAGATCTGAAGCCATCACGCAAAAGAAACATGATTTTTTTTTCCTTCGACATTTCCGGTGGGTGGGTGAACCACAGGGTTGTAGTTTAGGACTCCTGCTGTTCCAGTACCACGGGATTCTGATGAAGAAATGTTCGGTGTCAGCGCAACAGCAATCGTGCAGCTGGAAAAACAGATTCATTAAGCCGGCCTGCTGAGCAGAGCCAAAGCAGTGTTAAATGTTTAAGTCGTGGAGGCGCTACTGCGAGGAACAGCATGAGGAGGAGAAAGTGACAGTGTAAAATTCCCTCTAGCACTTATTTCCTCCCCCTCCTTCTGCCTGCTGGAGTGTGAGGAGAGGATGTTTGGGTACAACCAAACATTCCATCACGAGCCTCGTAATGCACTTTTTTTAGCATTTAACACACTTAATGGATAGAAATGCTTTCAAATATAATATTGTGATTGCTAATTTGTCAGCATTTTAATAACATAGTATAGTAATACTTGAAATGTTTTGTATAACATATAAAGGCTACTTTTGAATACACTGCTGAACGTTTAACAATAGAAATCGACTCTAAATCTGTATCAATAGTTCCACTAGCAGGTTTTGAAGGTACCTGCTGGTCTGGATCCTACGATATTAACATGATACTTGGTTGTATGGGTCAGTTGTAGCTTAGCAGTATAGACACTAGTCTAGTAATCAGAGCTTTGCTGGTTCAAACCCCATCACTACCAGATTGCAGTTGTTTGGCCCTTGAGCAAAGCCCTTAACCCTCAACTGCTAAGAGAACACACTGTCACAGTTATAAGTGTCTGTTAAATGCCGAAAATGTAAATGGATCCGAGGACCTCCGATAGCATTCGAGGAGTGTATATTTCTGCTCATGCTTCCTCCGACCCTTCTTTATTACACATCATTTAAAGACCCGACCCACTTAGTCCGGTCCTCCCGCCGTAGCAGACGCGGTGGCCGATTATTCTCTGCATATTAGCTGCACACACTGCCATTATTCCTGCTAGATGGTGCCCAGTCGACCGTTGGCAAGGCTCTCGTGGCACCACCTGCGTGGTTATGAATATGTATTATTTTGGATAGTTTTACGGAAACTTGGTATCACAAAGCCTTCATGAAAGCATTGATATTCACATATTTAGTTACCTGTTAGTAGGTGGGATGTATTAGGCTGCAAGGGAACATTTCATCCTCAAAATGGATGTTAGAAGCAGGGTAAATGAGTGACAAGAACCAAATTGTGATGCTGGGTGACTTGGTCAGAGCATCTCCTAGACCGCAGCTCTTGTGGGGTAATCTAAGGAAGGAAGATTGCAAAAATGGGAAAGAGGTTGTTGGCGGCCATAGCTCACGTGTGGTCTGATCCAACAGACCAACACAATATTAGGAAGGTGGTCATAATGTTATGCCTGATGCGTGGTGCTGGTGAAGCTGCAAAGAAGGAGTAAGTTCAAAATATTTTACTAAGTAAAAAATATGAATAACACTATTTGTGTTGTACCAATATTACATACTATGCATGGAGTCTAACACTAATGGGTTTCCAAACTTAAAGTGTGGCATCATGACCCACAATGGTGGCTAATGACTATTTCTTCATTGCTTTCTCATGTCACCAAGTATCGACTATTTGAACCTTCTCCCATAATGCCTTTTTGCAGCAATACTTCACACTACTGATCATTACTGACGGTGTGATCAGCGACATGGACGAGACCCGCCACGCCATCGTGCAAGCCGCCAAACTGCCCATGTCCATTATTATAATTGGCGTGGGCAACGCTGACTTCGCAGCGATGGAGTTTCTGGACGGAGACAGCAGCGTACTGCGGTCCTACACGGGAGAGGAGGCGGTCCGGGATATAGTGCAGTTTGTGCCGTTCAGAGACTTCCGCAACGTGAGTACTTCACCTTCTGTATTACATCTTCACTGGTACCTGGTAACTCGACTACATTTATACTCAGTGTTTCTCTTAAACCCGTCATAGCTTCACTGTGATATTTTGTTGATCCTAGTCTATTCCATTTAACCTCAAGTTGTCAGCATACTGATTTAATCAATACTGTGGTGTACCGAATAATGCTACTACGCTGTTCAGTGGGAGGAAGAGTGGGCGTTTGGCATGGCATGTGACTTCCTCCACTGAGCATACATTTACATTTTCTGTATTTGGCGGAGTCTCTTATCCAGACCTACTTACTGAAGTGCGTCTATAGTAGACATTACCGTACACTAGTTGAAGTGAAGTTCAAAAATACAAATCTTCAGAAAACCTTGAGAGAAGTCTTTTTATTAACCTCCCAATCAAGTCATATGGAGACTGCATTTTACTTCCTCTCTACTGATGCCGATTTCCACTACTGGCCAAAGAGAAATGTGAAAATGACACGTCCCCTCCAGCGCTTGTGCAGTAACCGACTGCATTTTTTCCTATTTATTGAATTCTCCACAGCTCGACGAAGGTACATTGCTGCTCATTCTTCCTCCCATGTGTGCGCAGTCCTAGCGGACCCCTTGTTTTCGACCATGCTTTGGACGATTCAATGGCTCCTCCCCTTTAAGCATCAGCACCTCGGTCTCCTAACAAGGGTCCATAGAAATTTCTACAGGCACTTCCAGTTGTGCCCACTAGATGTAGTCTGGGTCCTTGATATGTAGAGTTTGCTTGTCCTCCCTGTGCCGAGTTCATTCGAGACACTGAATTACCCCAAAAAGGTGTGTGTCTCCCATCCAGGGTGTTTCTGTGTGCTTTACCTCCATTGAAAAGCTGGGATAGGCTCCAGCATCCCCACCCCCACCCACCCTCGTAATCCTGATCGGATAAGTAGTTAAGAAAGGGAGTGGCCTGCTCAAAGAAGCTTTTAGAAGGAAGTTTTCCATGTGACGATGACTGTGGTTGAAAACCAGAGCACCCAGAAGAAACCCATGCAGACACAGGAACAACATGCAAACCTTACACAGACAGGACCCTGACCGCCTCATCTGGGATTCGAACCCAGGACCTTCTTGCTGTGAGGCGACAGCACTACCCACTCAGCCAATTGCGTGTGATTGTTTGTTTGCTCTCTTCGCAGGCGCCGAAAGAGACCTTAGCAAAATCCGTTCTGGCCGAGCTGCCTCAACAGGTCACCCAGTATTTCAAACAGAAGAACCTGTCGCCTAGGAACACGGTGCCTGAGTGAAAGACGGAGGCTTGGAGTTCACACTGCATGTTGCCAAAATTTACTGTTTACATAAAAAAAAAAGTCTGAAGGACAACGCGCATGCTTTTTTTCTATAATTGTTTTATCAAGAATATGTTTTTATTTATTGTTTTTATGTGCATATGCCAACTCCGGGAACCAAGATGGAACGTAAGGTCATTTTCATTGTGTGTCGGACACTAACTCCTCCCACGAAGCAGATCTTAACTCCGGTCCTAAGGACCTGTAATGCAGGGGCCATGTTTTTAAAGAGGAGGCTATAAAGGACTTTTTGTTATGAACTGCAAACCATCCTAACGTAAGTCATGAATCCACATCATTCCCACAACATGTTTTATGTAGACGTAGCTTAATGATTGTAGTTTAGTTATCGGGATGAGAGTGAAAGTCAGGAGAATTTATTTATAAATTTATTTATAAAATTATTCTTTGCTCTTGATCGTCAGCATATTTTTTGGAAAAAGACAAATGCTGAGATTGCTAAGTATGCTTTGGACGCTCCCTCGTTACTCATTTAGCATATTATTTAAAAGAGGGAGGATTTTAAGGCATCCAGGATTTCGAAACAGCTTACTAGGATGCCGTAATGCGTCTACATGGAAGGCTCACTAGACAGATGCATGATATATAAGCAAAGAGTTCATTTGTGCATCAGAATCTTTTCTATACCAACTTAAAAGATATTCTGGACATTTTGAAACTGACTTTCACTCTTGATAAACCCAACTCCTGGAGTTAAATGGATATAATTTATTTATATTAAACCCATCCTGTAATTGAGGATGGTAAATGAAAACCTTGATCTAATATAAAAAGCAGGACAACCTTTGAATGTAACTTTATACATGTTTAATATATATTCAATGTATTGCCTTTCGTGTATCTTTTCTTTAATGCGTCGTATTTTGTGTAAATTGTAAAGTTCGGTGGTGATGATTTTGTTTTTATACAGTTTGGTCTGTCATTTGTTACTCAGGTCAATAAATTTTATTTGAGGTGTTGCTAGCATCAATGAATTTTATTCAGACGATCAAGTAAGAACCGTTTCCTTCATGTAAGCATCTGCTGGAGCTACACATCATTACTCTCATCACTGGGTACGAACAAGACATGGCTCATCATCCTTTTTAACACCAAGTAAGTCAATGTTTTTACGATGTGAATGCTTGGTGCCACGGTGCCGGGATTAAAGCTGAATATTCTACATGTCATATTGATCCTATCTGGGACAGCGATGGAAAGACGAGCTTAAGATGGACAGTGCCGTTGTGGGAAGAATGTTCTTACTCTTGGATTGGCATGATGTAAACATATGAGAACTAGCACACAAAACATCGGTTGCTAGGAGAAGCAGACTGAATGGGTAGTGAGCCTTGGATGCCGGTTTACCACCATGGACCACTTTCAATAGATACTGACCACTGCAGACCGGGAACACCTCACAAGATCTGGTTTTAGAGATGCTCTAAACCATCCATTTTAATATCTTTTAATAGGTTGAGGATAAAAATTATCTCTTGCTGCTTATCGTATCTTATCTACTAACAAGTTGTGTGATAAAGGCCTGATCAGTATTTTTCACTGCACGTGTAGTCTAGTGGTTAAGGTACAGGACTAATAATCCAAATGTCACTGGTTCAAACTTCACTACTGCCAGGTTTCTGCTGTTGCGCCCTTGAGCAAGGCCCTTAACTGTCATTGCTCAGACTGTAACTGTATTTTAAGTTGCTTTGGATAAAGGTGTCTGCTAAATACTGAAAATGTAATGTATAGCTGAGCTATGATCTTACATTTTGACTCATCTTGAAAAAAAAACATTTAAAGGTTTAAACGTCTTGTCAGCATTTCGGTCCAAATGGTTTCATCTTAAAACCTTCCACTGCATTTTGTGACCTGTCCAGCCAAGTGATACCAACATAGAATAAACTCTTAACTTCTCTTGAAGATGTTTATTTACGCCCCATATTTATGTTCCAAAGCCTGAATGTATATCAATTCCATTACACATCCAATCAAACAAAATAATAACTGTAATGAACTAAAAACTAAACCCTTCTCGATGAGAAAATAAGGGACACAAACCCATGTTCTTTTCCCTTTGGCTTTAATGTCCCATCCAGCCATCACACACATTCATTTCCTTGTAGGGAACAGTTCCTTTTTAAAACAAATCCAGCATTTTTAGCATTGCAGGTTTAAAAATAACACAAGTCTTTCCCCCACCCCACATCTTTCAGTCAGCGTTGCCCATAACCAGTCTGCTTCTTTGTCATGACACGGTTAGAGATTTCGTTCTGATGCACTTTAAGCCGTCTCGTCTTTGTCATCCACGCGGCGGTCGTCCCCTCGTCTGGCAGAGCTGTAGAAGCAGGACGGGTCGCGTCGCCAGGTTTCGGTCCCGGAAAATTAAACTGTATATACACGGGCGTGATATATGTAGGGTCAACTTTCAAAATACATCAATGACCACAACAGTTACTGTTAAAGTCACTTTTAATTAACATGAATGCAGATAGAGAAGCAAGCATACTAAAAATAATGAATGAAAACAAGCAAAACTGAGACCAATCTCATTTCGTATCGTATGATCAAGCGCAGGGGGCGTGGACTGGTCTCGGTCTGTGGGTCGATTATTACCGTGCCACACCAGAAAGAATAAATAATTAGATATCGCTATGATCGCAATGACACACTGCTTACATGTTATTGTCTCCCATCACCACTAGGTAGAAGCAGAGTAAAGGGTTCACACTGATTTGACATCATTTTTCAGTAGAATCATTTTCGATCTATTTGAATTCCTCAATTATATTGTACAAAAACAGGTCAGTAGTGCAAAGGATGTTTGGGACGTCTGATCTGACTAGCTTAGATCATAGAGAGCTGAGCAACAGAGGTCCAGCCAGCCAAACCCTAAACCAAACGGGTAATAACGAATAAAAATGAATGTGAATTCGTGTAGGTTACTGGTGCGTCTATCTGATGAGCCTGTTGCCCTTAATGGAAGAGTTGGTTCCATCCACGCTACCTTCACTGTCACTGCTAGACTCGGAGTCGCTGCTGCCGGAGTACGCCCCTAGCCCTGGCAGGATACCCACACACACGGCGGCAGAGGGTCGATGGAGCATCCCACCGCGGGCCGCTTCTGCATTAGACACCTGGTTCTGCCTCTCGGTCTCCTCCTCTGAGAAAAGTCATACACATTATTTACGATGATATTTTATTCATCTTGATTCATCCTTTTATTTCTGATGTCGTTTTAACCTTACGGCCAATGTTAAATGTTAAAAGACATGATTAAAACGAATATGGATCATCTTAAATGACTCACCGATTCAGTAGAATCATCCAATTGAATCAAAAGATTATATAAAGTATTTATAAACCGAGTAAAGAACGTTTTCTTACATAAATACATTTGGCTGGAAAATCCCCTATCTGGCAACTCTGTAAATTATACCTGGCAAGGTTTTACGTGAATATTGATTCATCTTAAAATGAATAACCGATTCGAATCATTTTTTTCTTTAATTATCTTCAAAAACTGAGGTTTTTAGGTACATGGCAGTCTGGGGTCTTTAGCCCATTGCTCACCTGTCTGACCGCCGTTCCCTGCCGCTGCCGTCGTCTCCTCCACCTTCTGCTTCTTACCGCAGTCTGAAGACTGAGAGGAACTAAAGAGACACCGAATTTCAGAATTAGATTCAGTCTGTGGTCAAGATTTACATTCAAAAGTCCAGCGAACCCCCAGTAAATTTGTGGTTCAGCGTTTGCAGACTTTTACTTGGAACCGAACAATTTGTTGAGATCACGAATACACTCTGCATTTTTTATATTATTTTTTCTTCGCTACATCAGTTCTCTCACCTTCTGCGCTTGACCGCGCCGGCCAGTAGATGCGCCTGCGACAGGTGGCTTGTCTTTTGCTCTGGTGGTTTGGATCCCGCCTTTTTCTCGGGCTCCTTCTTTTGACTCTCACTGGCTGCTAGCTTTTTCAAAGCACTGTGAGACTCGAGAGTTAATGAAAATTTCGTGAAGCTTCTGTGTCCAACTGCTCTATTGTGAATGCCACAATATTGTGAATGCCACAATATTGTGAATGCCACGTATTGACCAATTCTGAACCATCCTTTCGATTTACAATAGTGCCTTTATTAATGTATTTATTTAATTGTATTAAGCTTCGTTAACCACTTTGTGTACAGCCGAAGGTATTTTGAAAAGACGTACGCCATACTAATGAAGTGAAAACAACAATTGAAGACTACTAATAAAGTTGAATTTATAAAGCAGCTTTCAGAATCTTATAAGCGCTTTACGTAGAAGGGAATTCTTTAAGAAGACGAGTAGTGTGAAGAAAAGAAACGTTTTTAAATTGAGTTTTGAAGGAAGAAAGAGAGGACTGGATATGAAGTGATGGAGAGAATTCCAGAACGGCCCCAGAAGTTTAATTTTAGTGTTTATTAGGATTTACACTTTTTGGTTTCATCCATGACACAAGGTTTATTAGTGTATATCATCAATTCACCTCTCTTGCATGTTTTTGGACTGTGGGAGAAAACCAGAGCACCAGGAGGAAACCCCACGTAGAGACCTGGGGATCGAACCCAGGACCTTCTGAACGTGAAGCGACTAGGCTACCCACTTAGCCATGCACAAGCCTCTCCATACCTCAGACACGGCGTTCAAACCTGCTTCCTCTCTGACCGACTTCTCCGTAGCCGCTCTGGAATCATGGCTAAGAAAAAAACCTGCTCCCGCTGGAGGCCAGGCTAGTTGAATTAGGCCATATTGCTTCATTACGCTAAGGAGCGGGACGCTCTCTGTGGCGTCGTCGTCCTTTCGCCGAGCTCTCCGGAGGGCCGTGTTGCCACGACAACCTGTCCTCCGGCCTTCACCGCACAAGCGAGTCTGACTGAACAATTGTAGGATTACGACAAATATATTACTATCAGACAACATGCCTGGCGTCCTGGACAATTATAATATTGAGAAGTTTACTTTCTCAGTACCTAAATGCACTATGGGTAAATATTAACATGATTTCTATGTACAACATGTAATAAAGTCTTTCTTTAAAATGTTAATTAAAAGTAGCATAACACTATAGGTCGCCTAGCATAGTTTTAATGCCGAATGCCCTTCCTGACACAACCCTTCCTATTTATCTGAGCTTTGAAGCATCACAATTCACTGGTTTGTACATCCTAGTGACTTCATACTTATGGAACCGTTCAATGAACCTGGATGGATGTTTTTGGACAGTAGGAAGAAAATCTGAGGTTCGACTACTCTACTGACATATTAAATGAGTATATTGAAGTACAAAAATAAGACTACCGGGACCCAATTAAAAGGACACACACTTCTCTGAGTGATTTAAACTTTCTCTTTGAACTATAGTTGGCCTCTAGTGCATTAGGTTCACTTTGGACCTTGTTGGACAGTGAGCACACTAACAAGCACCAGCCCTAAAATCAAGTGATTCGTGACAGCAGAGTTGTACTGCAGTACCGTGTATGGATGTATGTGTGTGTTTTAAAAGAAAAGGATATCCTATACTCCAAGATTTCCAATTTATCCTCGTCTCTTCTCCGTTTCTCAACGAGACACTGCTGCCGTGACACCTCGTCGAGAAAGCCGGCCTCGTCCTCGTCCAGTCCTTTAACCATGTTCTCTGTGGAGACATCAGAAGAGATACGCTGTCAGAGTCTGAGATCAGGCAGAACATAATGACCACCTTTCAAATATTATGTTCAGAACCAGCGTTATACGTGTAGGCCAGCAGTAGCCTAGTGGTTAAGGTACGGGACTAGTAATCTGGTTCAAACCTCACCACGGCCAGGTTGCTGCTGTTGGGCTCTTGAGCAAGGCCCATAACCCTCAATTGCTGAATACTGTAACAGTACTGTAAGTCGCTTTAAATAAAGGCAAATGCTGAAAATGTACATTATATTATTTTATTCAGCAATCATGACCCTGTCGCCGGTTAACCACTGTACTCATTTACATTTTCAGCATTTATCCAAAGCGACTTACGTTTATAGCTGAACACAATTTTGAGCAATTGAGGGTTAAGCGCCTTGTTCAGGGGCACAACAGTGGCAAGCCCAGAACGCGACCAGCCCAGAACGCTAAGCACCAAGCCATCACTTTTTAAGCCCTCGTCAAACCCGCTCAAATCCTGACCGAGGATAAGACGTCACATAGTGGTCATAATGTTATGCCTGTCCGGTGTGTAGTCTTAAGCGTCAGAGACTGCCTTATGTTTCCTGCTTGCGTGACCTTTTCAAAATGCCTTGGATGCTTATTACACGGATCAGGCAATTTGCTCTCAAATTAACTCAGCACCGAGAGCTAAGAGAAGGAGCCGTCGGTCACCAGGGAGACCGAGGACGGCCCCGTCTCCAGGGATACGCAGAACGGCAGAGCTGCCGTGAGTACGCGCTCGCTGTGGTGTTTTTTTATCTACATGTTTGTTGATGCTAACCGGGGTTAGGTATGGATTCATGTGGTGACATGAGAATGATTTATGACTTACTGAATTTGAATTGTTCTTCAAATTCCTCCTGCTTCTTGTCTTTTTGTTCTTGGAGCCTCTCGAACAGGGACCGAGGGTCATACTTCTCCTCCGGGGCCTCTGTAGCATTGTGTAAATCAATCAACGGCAATCTTATAAGAACTTTGACGCGGTAAACAAATTATTTACAAAAAAAAGCATTAAATTCCTTTTATGTGTGACAGTCTAAGTACGAATGAACCTGATTCGTAATTATTTTAATTTGTCTGTGCGACTCTCTCAGCCTCACAGCTCAACACTACACTGAAATGTTTACACCCGACTACAGTGGCTGTGTTCCAAATGGCACTTTAATCAAATTATTTCTTTTCCAAGTTTGCACTTGGCGAGCTGCTTCCTACGTCCCGTGAGCAAATGAACAATGAATCGAATTTTGGACACTGCAGGACAGACACGGAGGCCTGACGTGATTCGGGAGGAACCAACACGGCAATTACAGCTCAGATGTTTTGGCCATCTGCTGTTTTTCATTGATTAAATCGACAATCCAGTCCAGGTTGTGCAGCGAGATGTTCCGCTAGCACACCAGCTCCAGCTAGGGTGGGTTGACCGGTCTTCAAAAGAGACAGATTAGCAGATAGAGGTGTCTGGCAGAAGGCCACCCAGAAGTGCACAGAGATACAAAACATTTTCTATTTAGTTAATAGGCCAGGAGAACATATTACCTTCAGGATCATCCGGTTTGCGAACCTTCTCCCATTCTTCCTGTCGTTTTTTCTTCCTCTCTTCTATCTCCGATTCAGAAACGAACTTTCGACTCAGGTCGACACCGTCCGCCATGACAGCACCTAGTGTGAAAACATCGAACTATCAGGTCACATTAGTTTTCATTTAACTTACTTTAATGTGGTCAGCTTTACGAAGTTCAATAAGGCACTCGGGTCATGGACTCATTGATTCGAATTTGGGAATCGAATCTGAAAGAGAGTATTGTAACAACTCAATAACGTATTAGAGTTATCACACCTAAATCTATCTTAAGTCAGACACCCTTACAGGTCCAATTGGCCTCAACAAATATACAATAATTCATCTACTTAAATAACAAAATAAAACCCCATTAGGGACAACCCAGCTGGCATAAAAAGAAAACGTGTCAACACTGCCCTCTTGTGGCTAACTTAACTAGCACATTATTATGCATCGTGCACACTTGGAGCAAAACCAAATTTAGTTCAGATAATCAGATGCCATGACTGTTCACAGTCGAGCAAGTTTCACCATTTTATTCTTAAAGAAGGCTTTCAGATAGATCATTCATTGTTTTTTTTTACTAG
>JAYDZG010000009.1:17875771-17887101 GCA_034509265.1 Microcambeva bendego | reverse complement strand
GCCTAGGGAGCGTCTAAAAAGTTCCAGTTCGATTCTTAGGCTGTAGTATTTGAGGTATTAAGTACAAAAAGCCCAATTAAACACTTAGAAACATTCACACACATCTTGTAAAACTATAATGTGTTTTGAGTCTGCTCCCCTAAAACCGTCCGAAATCTATTACTGCTTAATAATTCTCAAAAACTTTAATCTCTTTAACGGCACTTGTTCGCTGAAGATGCTGTCGATGTTTTGTCTAGGGAGCGTCTAAAAAGTTAAGGCTGGATTATTTGATGTATTAAGTACAAAAAGCCAAATTAAACACTTCACACACCTCTTGTAAAACTATAATGTGTTTTGACACATAATGTCTTTTTTACATCTCCTAACTGAGAGATCTTTACATCTCCTGTTTGTGAATCTTCAAGGGATTGTCTCTAAAGTTTACATTTAAAGTAAGCTATATACAGTATATAAGCTTTCTATGTGTACGACCAACGTTGAATATTGTACAGTAGTGACTGGTGGATATAGGATGAACTTGGCTCTTACCCAAAGTTCAGTCTGCTCGTATAAAACTGTCCAAGGTTTATTTCTGCTTAATAACTCTTCCACTCTTTAACTGTACATTTTCTATGTTAAAGATGCTGTGTTTCATCATGGACCATACTATTGACCATCTTAACAGTTCCAGTTTAATTATTATTTTAACTAAAAATCCAAAATAAACATTTACACACCTCTTCTAAAACTATCGTGCGTTTTGAACCTTTTGACTTTCTTACCCATCATCTTTGGAATATCATACTTCAAGGGGTCTATAAAGTTTAACATTTCAAGTAAGGTACTAAAAACGTTATTTCCAAACTATTTGGTAATTTATTTTAAATAGATTTCCATATACTGTATAGTAGTGATGGGTGGTTCTTAGAAAATATTGATAATTAGATGACCAAACCATTTAGTCTGTCCAAAGTGTACTTCTGAATCAGAACTCTCAAAAGCTTTCATTATCTGTACTTTTTCTCTAGTTAAAATTTGTACATTCCACATAAGGTTTTCCTCTGTAGTATTTAAAGTGGTGAGTTAAAAATCAACACAAAATGAACGCATAGAATGCTTATGCATAACATACATGTTTTGAACGTTTTGTCTTTTTACCTCTTGTTGATGGATCTGTGGTGCCCCTTGAGATTGTCTATAAATTTTAATTAAGGAAAAAAAGATTCTTACATATTTACTGTTCATATTTATTGCTCATTATTTGCTGTTTAATGTGAGCAAAAAAGAAAAAGAGAGGTGCTTGCAGGGGGTGATAACTCAACAGTCTGTGATCATTCCATTGTCACCATTGTCATTAGTAACAAGTCACAGTAACATGGTAGTAGCCCAGTCATTCAAACCTTAATAATTTGGCACCCACATATCCCCACATATCAGGCATAACATTATGACCACTGACAAGTGAACTGGATAACGCTGATTATCTCTTCATCACAGCGCCTGTTAGTGGGTGGAATATATTAGACAGTAAGTGAACATTTTATCCTCAAAGATGTTAGAAGCAGGAAAATTTGTCAAACGTAAGGATTTGAACGAGATTTGAATTGTGATGTCTAATCGACTGGATCCGATCATCTCCAAAACTGTAGCTCTTGTGGGGTGTTCCCGATCTGCAGTGGTCAGTCCCTATAAAAAGTTGTCCCAGGATGGAACAGTGATGAACTGGTGACAGGGTCAACAGACGAGCTATTGTGGCTCAAGTTGCTCAATTAATAATCGTTCTGAAAGAAAAGTGTCACAGTGCATCATAGCTTATCAGTGTATGTACAATCATCAGACCATCATATATATATTATTTATGATTAAAAAAAACAACTAATACACAGATTACCACACAATCTTACTACCACTGAGAAACAAGGAAGGGGAATATAAAAAACAACACCCTTTTCATAATCCAATTATTGAAAACTAATTGCCCAAAACTTCATTAAAAGCCTGTATAGCCCACAGCTATATGGTCATTGCTTCCTGTTGTCATCCAAGCCCAGGATGGTGCTTTAATGATAAACCATATGGTGAGACAAAATTATTCCACCAAGTGCACAAGTTCACAAGCCTGCTGGGTGCCTTGGCATATAACAAATATATTCTGGTCATTCTGACTGGCTGAATTTAGGAAGCAGCTGCCTGAACACATGGATAAAATTAGCAAAACTGTGCAATGGCAAAATCTGAACCACCTTTTGAAATAACCACCATAGTAGGTGTATTTTATTTTAGCATTTTATCCTTTAATGTTGAGATGTGTAATGAAGACAATGTTGTATAGATACAGTGTGATACACACAGTCCCATCAGGCAGATCAGTGGCTTGACTAGGAGCTCATGGGCCACAGAACAAAAAAAATATTGGATTTTGATGTGATGTTTTATTTAATTGTGTTAATTGATCAAATGAATCTTTGATTATGATTAAAGTCTGACTGTTTTTCACACATTGCCTGATTTGTCCATTGCACAAATGCAAAGTAATGGTGAGCGAAGGGAAAGGTGTCAATCTGGCAACGTGCCAGAATAATAGCATCTTAAACTTTGCATAACAGATTCCTTATAATACTTCAAATTACACTGGTCTATAATTGGCTCCCATGTAACTAAATACTTATATGATCGGTTTACACATGAATTTAATAGATATTCTATGTTTGTTTAACAGTAATTGATGTGTAGAGGTAAAGCAGTCGGTTGTGTACGTACAGTATCACGTTTGCTCATAATTATAGACAAAGTCACTAGTATCTTTGCTTTTTACGCTTGCTACACCAGGTAGTAGTATAAATAAGCTTCACAAATAGTTAATAGTCAACAATAAACATGTTTTAGTGTCATAAATTTCAGCAAAAATGAATTTCTATACTAATAAATGTAATGTTTATTTAGTCACTCAGCATGGCACCAGATACCGAACAACCTATCATGACCTTATTGGATCACTCCAAGCCCACCTGGCTGGACACGCCACTATCTCTGGATATCAGCTAGCGGTCAAAATAATGCGCCCGAACAATGTTTTACTATTAAAATGAAACAAAATGTCTATTTTGTTTATACTTACATTTGCTGTCTGTTCAAGCACAGTTTTAACCTGGTCATGGTCACGTGGGTCTGATTAATCGTATTAAAGGGCCAAAGGCAGAACCCACTTTGGGGTGGTTCTGAGGCCATAACAGGGTTGACACAAACAATTATTTGTGTCTTTGATAAACCTGACTGTATGTCTTTGTACTGTGGGAGAAAACCGGAGCACCCGGAGGAAACCCATGGAGACACAAGGAGAACAAGCAAATTCCCTTCTGATTCATCACAGCAAGCCGGTCCTGGGTTTGAATTCTAAGTGGAGAATTCCAGCCGTTTGCATGTTCTCCCTGTGTCTGCACTGGTTCCTCCGTGAACTCCGGTTACCTCCAACAGTCCAAACACATGCAAACATGTTTTTTGGAATTAATAAAATGCTCATGACTGTGTTTTACATAAAGAAAAAACTGTAGTGTTCAGCAAATGTTTTAACAGACCCCTTTTAAAACTAGGCTGCATTTTCCCTCTGTGTACGCCGTTATATAACACCACGTTCGACGACGCTCCGTGGCTAATCTGTGTACGACATAAAAACGAGTTTTATTTGAGCTATTCTAGATTAGGCTTCATCACAGAGACATCAGAGCTGCGCCGTCTTCTGCGGTAGGGAAAGAAACACACATGACACAAATTCCCTTTATTCATGATTCATTTATTCGCTTATTTTCAACTGTACTAGTTTTATTGCAATCTGGGTAATTCACATTTAAAAAGCAGACATCATCCAGTTGAACTGAAATCAATGATATTTATTTTTACAACAACCATAAGGCCCAAGAACTGCAAAATTCCATCAAAACCATTATGTTTTTGTCAATGTGTTTACTGTTTTTTGTCTTTTTACTGTAATTAGAAAAAAAAGGAAAATATATAACAATAATAGAAAGAAAAGAAAGAACAGATTACGACCGGCAAGCATTCACAACACGGCACAAGTACCTATTTACTGCGAGAAATAAAAAGGTACGGCAAATAAAAGGGGAAAATGAAATGCATTAAAGGAAATAAACAACATCTATGAAATTGCATATAAGAAGCAACAGAGGACAAGTGTTTCTAGAGACTAGAAAAAGAGTGTTTATCTCTTTCTGTGTTTTCTTTAGTTCCAAAAAAAGAAGAAAACCAAAAAAACAAAAAAGGACACAATCGGGAAGCCAGGATAATAAAAAATACTGCACGTAGAATACCTTTTTCTCTTCTTCATCTCCTTCCCCCTGCTCCTTTTCTTTTTTTTTAATAGCATATCCCATTAATATTCGTTCCCCACCGTTCGTAATAGCTGCGCCTGGTGGCAGAATCGTTAGAGTTTTACATGTGAGTAGCAAATGACACTTTGATTGGCTGTGATGTTGAAATGGGCGTCCCCCACCGGGCCTGGGTTGGGGTTCCGGGGCTGAACCAGGAGTCCTGCGGGGCTCGGGCTCACTGCGCGTGCTGGCTCAGTGTGTGGTTCTGCACGGGAAGAGAAGAGAACCCATAAGGAGAGAAATAATAAGCTACGTGCCCACACCTTCACCCACCCCCCCTTTAAAAAAAAAAAAAACATCCACACCTCCCCTCCATCCATCTTGCTCTCCGGCCACCCGCCAGGCCTGTCTGTCCTTCTCAGGGCCGGCACCCCCTTTTGTTTCCTTTTTTTTTTTGATAAGGGAGTACCTGCTCTCTAGCCACATGTGTGCCTTTTCTTTCCCTTTCTTTACTCCGGCTTTTACATTATGCAAAGCTTCGTGCACACCCCGAGCTTTAAATACACACGATTCTTATTCGTCTCACTCAGAAATGCAGGAGAGCACAAATCATATTATATTTATTTGGTATTTGTTCTGCGATGCCTTCCGTCCGTTGCGCACCATGGCGTTGTTTGTTCAGATCTACGAGTCCTGCGCGTTGTTTCGTATTTATGAATATTTTAAAAGCATCATCTCAATACCTTATGAGACAAACACATTTTATGGGCCCTTGAGTGCTGCGTATAAATTTATAATCGCGCATGAAACACCTCTGGTGGAATATACACTACGGGAAGGGTTGTAAATAGTAATTGTGCTACAGCGTGTTATGATGAACACCGCCGAAACACACAAGAGCTAGTCGGTATTCTTTCTCCGAAAGCTTCGTCCTGATCAGGGTCAGGGTGTGCCAGGCACCATCTAGGAACACTTGAAGTACAGGATCATTTGTGATATCTTGGAATGGAGTGGGGTCGGATGCACTGAGAACTTAATTAGGATGATACAAATGAATCTTGGACAATACAATACAATCGGCTTAACAGTTTGAGGCCAACCAACAACACACACACACACACACACACACACACACACACACACACACACAAATACTACAGTTTGGTTGAGCAACAGATACTAAGTGCAGATTATCTGTAAATTTCATAACAGCTGGATTTAAGCCTGGGAAGAGTTTAGTAGGTTCTTTAGTAGGAATGTATATGGATTATTGGTGTGTGTGTGTGTGTGTGTGTGTGTGTGTGTGTGTGAATAACTGCGGCACTTAGCTAAGTGTGTAGCACTGTCGCCTCCCAGCCAGAAGGTCCCGGGTTACACCGCTAACTGTGTATCAGAATACATTTCTACCTCATGTACCATTCACTCAGCATCATGTATTGACCAACACTCGTCTCTAGTCTCGTCTCTCTTAATTACATGTTTAGATTAGAAATATTTTGTATTCTAGGCATTTTGTATTTATTGTACTGATGTGTATCTGCACTGTGTATTGTTGCACTTGTTCTATGTTGCACTGTGATCCCGTTTCAATATGTACCTGTGTGTATCTAAAATGACAATAAAGACTCTCTGACTCTGAGGTGGAGCGATCCGGGTATTTTCTTGGGATGTTTGCATGTTCTCTCCATTACCGTGTGGGTTTCCTCCGAGTGTTCAGGTTTCCTCCCACAGTCCAAAAACAGTGCCAGATAAATAGGGAGGGTCATGTAAGGAAGGGCATTTGGGATAAAATGATGCCTAATCAACAATGCGGATAACAATCCACTGCAGGAACAGCCAAAAGAAGAAGAAGAAGAAAAAAACCCTGTAGTGTAGTAAAATATGTTGTTGACGGTAGGGTCAGCGTTTAATATGGACAGCTAGCCAATGGTCTAGGAGGTAACAGGTTGAAAAAGACTGTAAGCAAATCATTTAATACAGCAATACATTTTTATACACCTATACAAAGAACGATTTGCAGACTCAGTCATTTGCATATTTTCCTCTAAGAACTTAATTAACATTCATTTGCAGAAACCCCCACAAATTCGCTGAATATAGTATATGTGTGTGTGTGTTAATCCTAAACAATATAATTTACTAATTACAGTGTATTGGCCCTACTTATACTAGAAAGAAATTGCGCTTGCATGGTACAAGCTGGTCTGAGGTTAGTGATGTAATAATGTGAAGTCGATCACAAAAGTGTTTTAGCTGAAAAGAAAACCAACGTATGAAGTGCAATCATTTCAGAGAAGACTCGGTTTTACCTTTACCAAAACTACTTCATTAACTGAAGCATCAGCGTGATCAGGGCGCTCGTTTAAGAGTCGGGGTAACAACACAAGGAGATTATTAAAGGAAGGCTTTATCCTTCGATTTTGTAAAACACTTTAGCGATCTCCACTACACCCCTTACAAACCTACATGCTCTCGATTTTAAACACAACCATTTCAAGGGTCCCTAGAAAGGTAACCTTACCAAAGGAAGTGTGCTTCAAAGTAAAGGAACTTTTCTAAACTGTAATTCACGCCTCTGCTCCAGGATCAGTCACTGATTGGTTAGTAAGTCAGATGTCGCTCCATAATCGATTCTACTGTACAGTGTGTCAGTGAGCGGGCACAAAACACTGCAGTATACTGAAAATGGACATTTGTAAGCATTCTTTCAGACCGTGTACATTATTTGAGTGTCACTATTCGCAGCTGCTCTTGGGATGTAACTACTGGGAATTTTGGGGGTTTAAAATGACCCCAAAAAGGAGCAGAGAGAATGTAAAAATAAATATATGATGTTGTTGGTAGAGCACACGTAGTGTACTGGAAATTTACTTATGTATTTAAAACAAAAAAGACCATCGAAGACATTCGAAAGGTTATGTGAAGGGATGGCTTGGTTCATTCTGTTAACATTATTGGATAAAATAGGTTTTGACTTAAGAACCATTCGGAACCAATTCAAGTCTCACTGTACAGTAAAAAATCAAATGAATTATTTGTATTTAAAGGGAAAAATCATCAATATCGAATATTTAAAGGCTCGTTGGGCAGCGTATCTGGCAAGATTTCGTACAGATGTTTTTACTATGTTCTTCAGTTGCATCATAAACCCGATCTGTAGGGAAGAACGGACGGTCGCACCCCTTCTATGCATCCTTCCAGGGTAAATCTCTCACAAACATAAGCTGTGTTTTATCAGGGAATAAAAAAGCGCAAGAAAATAAACCATCCCAGGCTTTTCTGTTGATAAATATCGCTGCTTATCTGCGCACATATATAAGAGTCCAGGTAGACCGGCCTTGCTGTTCCAAGAAAGCTGGTTACTTTTTCTTCTTTGCAATCCTGTGCCTTGTCAAGTCTTGTGCCTTATGTTGAGCACAAGAAGACAAGCAGGGGAGGAGGAGAGCTCTCCAGTAAGGAAGCGCATCTCTTTGGGAGCCCCTGACCCCATTATGAGAGCAAAGCACTTTTCAGTGGCTTATTTTTTCTCCCTGCGCTACCGCAACCTACCAGAAGAGGTCAGCCTTGCACACAAATCGGGCCAGCCGTGCTTTAGAACGATAAAATGCACAACTGTGTGTTCTGGCAACAGAATCCCTAGTCTGGCTAACACTAGAAGTGATTTAACATGTAAATTAATACGTTAACACACACACAAGCTGAACTGTGTACTTTAAACTGGCTTTCGAATTAGAATTAGAGCCCTTATACGTGGTGTATTCATCGTCCGGCGCTTAGGGTGGTGCTGGACATTTGCCCCTGACCAGTATGAAGCATGTAGCCAATAATTATACAATAAAACACTCATTAGCCGGACAAAAGAGTTTTTCGTCTCAAATCTTGCTGCGAAAACGAGAATAACTACTCAGTACTTGAACGCATTTGTTGTAGTGTGAATCTTGAGATTAGCAGGTGTGTTTTCCCCAGGTGCAGTGGGTTGTATGGAGCTCTATTGATTTGCAGGAGGATAGATTGAGAGGCAATGCCGGTCCCCGGGGTCCCAGGTTACACCGCAACTGCAGTGGCCTGATGGAAACGGCACAGTACAAATAAAAGAGTGGAAGGAGCCTGACAAACAAACACCGGTGAATACATACACGGACCTTCGTATCCCTCGATGCATACGTTCATGGAACATCTAGATCGCACACTATCCGCTACACCGACTCAGAAGAACATCGTCTACCTACATGGTCCATGTCGAACATCGTGTCCCGTCTCTGCCGGCTGACGCAGGGGCGGGGGCGCTAACGCTTGTTTAAATTAGTTAATCAGTGTGTTGGAACACACACGTTTTCAGGCCGGTCGCGGTCTGTTCTCTTCATCTGGACGCGTCGTCGGGGGCCGCGGTATCGATCGAGCAGCAGGCGATCGATCACTAGAATGGTGTGTGTCTCTGAATTTGATAATGACTCGCAGTATGACATCAGTGCAATGCAGCTGTAATTGATATATTCTCAGAGAGAGGAAGAGAGAGGGAGAGCGAGAGGTTGTTTAAATAGTCCTGAAAGAGCAATATAGTCACCCTTCAATCCTGCTTCATCCAATCATGCATTCATATGCAATACTACAAGATTAAGAGCATTCGTACATTACGTGTCCGAAAGTATCCGGACAGCTGACATTATGCTTGTCTTATTTCGTTTGGAGACTCTTTTACAACCCTTATTGTGGGTATACATTGGTATATGTTTAGCTAAAAGACAATAGTAAAGTGGTGGGTAAAAAAATACACCCCGCAAATGCATTTTATCTGACTAGATGCCTGACTCCCTGGTAGACTGACTGATTCTGATTGTTAAGATTCTTTGGAGTTTCACATAAAACAATGATCAACCACACATCAATAAAGCAATTTGGGGTCCTAGAGCAAGGCCCTTAACCCTGTCTGCTCCTGAGGCGCTGTACATTGGCTGACTAGCGGTATGACCCCAGATTCCAGACAAGCTGGGATATGCATAAGAAATAATTGTTGTTATTCATAACTTTTGGACTACAATCGATTAGTAGGTACTCATTTTTTGCAAACCCTCCATTACAGCAAGTCAAGTTTACGTGTATAGTGTATTTTACAATAGACATCTATAGAATCCAGGACCAAGGACACATTTTAAGCAAGCAAAGGGTGACAGTGGCCAGGAATTACAGGAAGGAACCTTGAGAGAAACCAGACCCATCGTCTCCAGGTGGCCAAGAGATAAAAAGTCTAATTTCTTTGTCTGGAACTTCCTGTCAACTATTTTAAACAAAAATGTCCTGCATTTCATAAAAGGCTGTCTTCCTCTCAGACAGTGCCATAGAACAATACAAATTAACAGCAGGATAGATCATCATTTGAGAATTTCCAAACGGAGGGGGTTATGATGTGAAGGCAATGCATTAAAGAGAATTAAAACACTCCCACCCATACAAATAGGGATGTCGATTAGCCATATCTATTAGCTAATCCAATTATAAGAACGTGATCAACTTCAGAAGCAGAAAGCAAAAGCATGGATCAAACCCAGGTCCTTGGAGCAGTCCCAGTTAAGCTTGTCTTTGACTCATCTATGACTCACTGATTCCTTCACTTGCTTAATCGAGTTGGCAGGCTATGTTTTCTCAGTTTATATTTTTATTTATATTTGCGGCATTTAGCAGACACCTCCATCCAAAGTGTCTTCCAGGGACAATCTAGAGTTTGTGCAAGTGAGGATTAAGGGCCTTGCTCTATAGGGCCCAACGGTAGCAACCTGGCTGTGGTAAGGCTTGAACCAGGAACCTTCTGACTACCAGTCCAGCACGTTAACCACTAGGCTACAACTGCACCATCCAAATTTCTGCATCAGCGAAGATGAGAACATAACCCTAAACTTCTATCTTCTGTGGTCTTGTCCAGCGCACCCAGTTGTCCGAGTGGACAGTACTCTGCTCTAACGGTAGGAGGATGAGCGTCATCCAGAACAGCTTGCCCGGTCTTCCCCACTCTGCTCATCTCCCAAACCGGGGGAGGTTGTGTACTGGGCAGAACAGCTCCTCAAAGCTCAGTCAATATCTCTGCTGTCATTGTTTTCCTAAACTGGTTATAAAAGAGAGGCTAAATCCTGCGGAGCTGCGCACTCCTGGGAAATATGGCCCAGTCCCATTACTAATGCAGAGACCGTCAGACTGCTGTGCCCGCTCTGGGGGGGTTTAAAGGGGGAGGGAGAGAGAAAAAGGGAGCGAGAGAGATGGGAAGAAAAGGAAAGATAAAGGAAAATCAAATCTACGTTTCCCAACACTACCCCTTTCACATATGAGCATGCGGAGTGGAGCTGCTGTCATGTCACTTTCAATCAGGGCTCGATACGTGTGTGTGTACTGCAGGGCCCCGGGTCCCTGGCTCTAGGGAGGCCTCCGGGAACAGTGTGGCATTGGGAAGACTGTAATGTTTTTTTATTTTCACTTGGTGTGTGGAAACAAAGAGGGAAAACAAGAGATTTCTATTGTACATGGCAGTGGATCTTATTCTGGTATTAATGTCACTTTATTTACACTGAATGACCAAAAGTACGTCTTTAAATTACTAAGGGTTGTAAGGCAGGCGTAGTGCTAATACAGATCAACAAATCAGGCATACCATTATGACCACCTTCGTAAAATTGTGTTATTCTAATCGATATTCATGTTTAATGAAGCGATATTTACTCGAAAAAGCCGACAGCGCTGCTGCATTTCAATTTTTTTAGTTTACGAGTAAGTGTTTGACCAAAATGAGCAGTGTTGTTTAATTATACAGACTAGAATAAGAATTATTTTAGACACACACATATAAACAGAAAAGCAGATTGGCCTTTTAATGGAAATTTAAGGATGAACCCAAGATGCACTCTAACCTTTACAGCTGAATGTAACCTGTAAACATTTGAATGCACATGTCCAGCTGTTCAATGTTTCAGTACTTTCTGCTCAACTTGCTGTTCCATAACAAGGACCTTAACGGCGAAATTCACAACAGGTGTTTGA
>JAYDZG010000009.1:17808448-17834566 GCA_034509265.1 Microcambeva bendego | reverse complement strand
GTTGTTATTTCCCTTTGTCTTTTCGATCAGCCCTCCCACTCTAACAATAATCAAAATAACATCTGTTTGCGTGAATGCGAACACCTGACATGCAGCTGATGCCTCTCCCGACCTTAAAAAAACCACAACAAACCCAATAAGCTGCTTTAAAGTCAAGCGCACATCTGGGAGGAGGGACATTGTTCTGATCCAGATGTGGGCTTCAACGGTCTGCAAGCCAAAACACACCTGGATACCCTTAATGCCCGATCATAGGAAGGGAGATGACAAATCCAAACAAACCACCTTGGTTCTTTTAACTTGATTTGTTTTTCAATTATAATTGAAGATTTTTTTAAATTGAATTAAAATAAAAAAGAGAAATAAATATGTAAATAATATCAGCGAAAATAAAAAAGAATTCATAATAAAAATGATTATTTCATCATTCTTAATTAAACTAAATAAAAAATAAATATATGTTTAAATCAAATAAAATCAATGTATAAATAAAACTTAATTTATTCAAATTTATTGATAATTAGAAAAAATCAACTACAGCGGGTGTTAAGATGGGGCTGCTGAATTCCAGCTCAAGAGCTTATCACAGTCACCAGACTTAAACAAAGTGCATAAACACAATACTGGGGGTTGGTTGGGGGCAATGTATGGCATTATATGATGGGCCACTTTGAGAACCCCAGAGTGCACTCCAGGTACAGAGAGCTCAAGTACACAGACGGTCATCCAGATGCTAGTGGTAATTAACCCATCCCTTTTTTGCATGAGTATGCATGGGGCTGTATATCCAAAAGATCCAAGAATGTCGCAACAGAGGCATCAACACACAACTATAAACTTCTACTCGATTATACACACAGGGCACGGCAGATCGGGGATGCTGTGGCACAAGGGAGCCAGTTCTGGGCTTGGCGATGCCCAGGGTCTTAATGACTTAATTGAGGTAATTATTTGAATAAGAAGTCCAATCACCTGCTTCTTTTCCTGAAGGTCCTCATCAGGAGCTAATTAAAGCATCGCTCCCAGAGAGAGAGACCTGCCAGTGTTACTTCAGATATCCTACCACTGTAGTAAAGAGGTAAACACACATACACACACACACACACACTCCACAAATACACCAGCACACTCTGCTCAGTATCGTCTCCCACTAACCTCCTTCTACCTCCTTAAAAAATCTTTATCCAACCCTTGTTTTCTTTTCCACTCTTCCTGATACCTGGTACTTTTCTCAAGTAGCTCAAGAACCTTGATGTAATCGATGAGACCTAGAATTATGTGAGACATACACTGACCAGGCAGAACATTATGACCACTGACCTGAAGTGAACATGACTGATTATCCCTTCATTATGGCACCTGTTAGTGGGTGAGATAGATTAGGCCACAAGTGAATGGTTTATCCTCGATGGTGGTGTTAGAAGCAGGAGAAATGGGCCGGTGTAAGGTTTGTATGAATTTGTCTAGGGCCCAATTGTGACGACTCGATGTCAGAGCATCTCCAAAACTAAAACTGCAGAGGTCAGTATCTATCTAAAGTGGTCCTAGGAAAGAACAGTGGTCAAGGGCCTTGCTCGGTGTCCAATAGCTTGCGACCAGGTGTCAGGTGGGATACGCCATCACAAGCTAAGTAAATATGAGGTGCTTCTGGCTGCCAACCAAGACGTACGAGTTGTTCTCCCAGTCCAGTTCCGGTAAACGAGAGTTCTAGAAGTTTCAAATGTTTCAAATAATTCATTCAGAAAAGAACCAGGCCTCTCGAGTCCCTTAAAAGGAAGGAAACATGCTCATTCATTCTCGGATGGGATCTCCATCCGACCGCATTTCTGTCATTTCTCTCATCTGACCCTAATCTTTCCTTTTTAGCCTCCCATCTTTCTCTCTTCCATCCCCCCTTTCATTTGCGTGTCTCCGGAGGGAGCTGGCGTGTGGCGAGGAGGCTTATCCCTGCGGTAGCTCCGCCGCGCCGCTTTAATTGTGACAGCGCCCCGACGCGCCGCCTACACGCACTTTTCAAGGGTAACCGGTGGGGGTTAATCCCACCCCCAACTAGACACCCACCCACCCATGCCGCATACCCGCGCACACGGGCACGTACCCACCGAGAGGCCCTCAAACAGGCGCCCGGAGAGCGCCCGTCAAATGCTCACTCCTCACATCTCATTAATCAGCTGCCAACATCAAACAGGAACGCCATGGCTTCCCAGGGGCCTGCCGAACCGCCTGCCTCGCGCTGATGTGTCTGTGGTGGTGAACGCATTTGTAGTCCCATTGTGAGTCGGTACGTGTGCGTGAGACGCATACTGAGTGTGACTTGACTGTAAGAAGTTAGTACTTAATAGATGAGGGTATTGGTGGCATATACGGTATACGGTGTTCAATATGTGATATTATTTTTCATACTTTTTGATATACATATATTTTTATGGTAATATATGTAAATCACTTTTTAAAGGGAATATTTTAGTGTAAATTACTTCACACCATGTGGGCTTTTATAAGTTTTATATTTTTCTAACTGCTGTTATTAGGTTAATATCGCCAAGGGGCTCAATAAGGTCTTGTCTTATCTTATGTTATTTTACCTTATCTTATCTTATCTTAATATAGATAGGCATGGATGGATGGATGGATTATCTTATCTTTCTGTACTGCCAGAGTACCAGCTTTGCATCTACAGCCTAGCAAAGCAAGACATTAGCGCTCCCACACACACCTTAATGAGATAAATTCCGAGTCGTTCACCTCTTAATGACAGTAAAGCATCCAACTCCTCCCCACATTCTCTTCCTCCTATTAGGAACGTACAAACAGGGTGATTAGACGGCGGGAGAACGTTTCATCGGTGGTACAGCAGTGCTCTCTTTCTCCCCAGCTGTAGCCATTACAGCAGGGAATGAATTAATAAACCAGACAGAGAGCCACAGAGAGAGAACAAGAGAAAGACTTGGACTTTAAAGATGCCTTTAATCCCGCCTGAATTCCCCCCTCCAAACATTTTCTTTGACAAAAAAACCCTCTACTTAATAATAGACCAAGACTGAACAAACTTTTCTTGGTGGGGGCCAGACGCATTAAAAAAAAAGCAAATAAAATAAAAACACAGTGTTCCTTACATTGACTTTCATCTCATTGCAGACACCTGAAATATTTCATATTCTGTCTGCTCAGCTTTCAATTTTATTTGTAAGCAAACATCTATTCCTGCATTCCAGGTCTGCAAAACGTCCCCAGAAAAGTTAGGACGAGGGTGGAAAATAAATGATCTGATTCCAAACGGGTGATTGTCATCATGGTTTAGTACAGAAGTCTTTGATGAGCATCAAAGTGCTAAGTGCATCAGTGAGCCGGTTTACTGCCTCAAATCCTTACACTTGAATAAATATACAGACACTCACTCACAAACGTTCTTCCGTACACACACTCGCTTTACTTACTCGTTCACACATTTACTCGCTTGTTCACTCTCTCACTCTCTTATGTACCTGCTGTGTGTTCGCTCTTATTCACTCACTCATTCCTTCACTCATTTATATACTCAGTGTCATAATTACTCAATCATTCCTTTACTAATTTTCTCACTCACTTAGTAACTCACTCCTTCCTTCATTTGTTTAATTACTCACTCGATAATTTACTCAGCTATTTACTCACTTGCTCGTTTGCAAACTCACTGTTCACTTAATCACAGTTAACTATCACTTACTTATTTACTCACTTGGTCACTCACTTATAAACTTAATCGCTCACTCATTTACTTGCTTGCTTACTTATTTACTTACTCACTGGCTCACTCGAACACTTATTTACTTACTTGAATGATCATTCACTTATTTACCTTCTTGCTCACTTACTTACTTACTAGTTTGATCACTCATTTATTTACACTCACTCACTCACTCACTCACTGGACATCAACCAGAGGCCAAGATCAAACACAGGTCACCAGGACTCAAAGTCCTAAAAGTCCAGTGTGTAGAAGTACATAGGAACTTCTAACTCAACAAATAATTATTCTACATGAGTAGGGTACTATGCACTGTGCAATCTTGCTATTGTGTAGTATAAGAAACGTGCTAATTGTCTTTATGTGAATAGAAAGACTGCAGATGTGTCTGCTGTACAGGCACGATGCTAATGACCTATAGACATGTGACCCACAGCCCCAATCCTGCCAGAACAGAGGAAGCCCCAGCACCATCCGTAACCCGATCCTCACCCACAGCTGTCCAACCCATAGAAAAGGAACCCAGTGAGACGAGAATTCGAGAGATAAAAACTGATACGGATAATGAGAGATGGAAAGTAGGGTCCCTGCGGGTCTCAGAAAGGATGGCGCTAACTAAAGTAGGGGTACGTACTTTCAGCTCATCGTTATGCTCGCCCACTCCTTTCCATTCTCGCTCTCCCCTGACACTCTACCCCCTCCTCCCGGCTAATACCACAGTCTGCTGTGCGATGCTGGGCCAATGACTGGGGCATCTGGGACCGGGCTCGGGGTGGGGGAATGCACAAGCATGGAATCTGTACATCTCAGCAGCATGGGATTGAATCTGAGAGAATGAGGGAGAGTGTTAGCGCATGTGATTGGGATTTCGGATTGTTATGATTGTTTATCCTCCTGTGTTTGGGAAGCGTTAGCTCCAATCTGGCGCCCGTGCGCAATGCAATGAATGAAGAGTGTGATCGGGAGGTGTGTTTGTGTGCACAGAGCATACTTGGTCGATTTCAATTGCGGTGCAGGCGTCCGTTTGTATGTTTTACTATTTCTTTTTAGGAAAGATTAAGGATTTGTGATCATCTTTTATTCATTTCAACAATCAATGTCCTTTTATTTCTGAGGTAGATGCAAACTATGCAAAAAAGGGATTCATGGTTTGTGTTAAAAAAAAGAAAAGAAAAAAAGAGACTACTTCAAAATTATAACTTTATTTTAGTTTACAATTTCTGGGTATGTGTTTGACAAAACGTTTTTCTATGAACTAGAATAAGAATTAGAATATAATAAAACCACACTGCATTGTTTGTCTTTTTGTCAAACCCAGAAATTTCAAGTGGTCTTTTTTTCCAACAGCTGTATATAGCACCAGTGATCCCTGCATTGTAAAGTGAATAAATAGATGAGCTGGGACCACCAATTAATTAGGAGGAAGCCAATCAGGAACCTGCACGCCATGCTGTTGGATAGGGTGTTGGAGCAGGTACATACAGGAGGACTGAATGTGTGACATTCGTAGACTCTTTTATCCAATCGACTTACAGTAAAGTTACCGTATACCGAGTAATGGGCTTGAACCTGAGACCTTCAGATACTCATGAATGGAGAGTCATGCCCTGATCTCCCTGTTTCACTTTGGCACAGAGGTCTCAAACCAGAGTTCTCACACATCATCAAAGACCCCATCTTTTTTTCACTGTGGTCATTTCCCACACAGCAGAACGGTCGCCAACTTTTAAATGTGACTGACTGGTTGAATTATGTCTCTGTAATTATGTAAAGCTGGAGCTAATCGTGCAAATTGTACATGGTACTGCCTGCTAAGCAAAAGTTAAGATGATCAGCTTAAGTGGAGATGCTGGTGTCAAAACAAAAAAAAAAGCTTTAAAAAGGTGGGAAAAACCAACATATAACTACTGTTGGTAGATTACACGGTTGTCTGTGTGCACCCCATGTGTTTATGAGATCTTAAGGATATCGACTCTCGGTCACTTGATGGATCATCGATCCATGAAGTATTTCGGCAGTGATAGTGGAGTAGTTTGCCATTGTTTTCTCCACACCTCCCCATTTATCCGGGCTTGGGACCGGCGTGCGGCTGTTTCCAGTTACACGGCTGGGTAAACCTACAGGACGATTCCGTGTCTCCAGTTAACCTGGTAGCATGTCTTTGGACTGTGGGAGGAAACCGGAGTATCCGGAGTACCCGGAGGAAACCCACGCGGACACGGGGAGAACATGCAAACTCCAAGGATATCTATACAAGCTACTAATTAACAAAGATTTTAAATTTTCAGATTTTAGCAGACGCGACTTACAGTATTTACTGTCTCAGCGATGACGGGATGAACAGCAGGCGACCTTCAGATACCTAGTCCTGTACCCTAACCACTAGGCTTCGGCTCGCCCAAGTTGCTTTGGATAAAGGCATCTGCTAAATGCCAAAAGCAAAATATAGTATCATTTTAAAATATTGTTACTAAAATATATATTAATTTATTATTTTATTTCTTGGCTGCTCCCGTTAGGGATCGCGACAGTGTATCGTGATCCGCATTATTGATTTGGCATAGTTTTACACATCATCATAGACCCAACCTTTTTTTTCATCCAGGCTTTCATCCAACTTTCATATGTGCCCGCTAGGACCTGAATCTACCTGAACCAGAAGCAACAGCATTAAGAACAGGAGATGTGGTCAGCAGGCCTGTCTATGTGATTAGCATGGAGTCAGGACACGTGTGTGTATGAATGTGCACATGTGTGTGTTTAACATCCATTCTGGTTCCTTTTTGTCAGCATGTGCTCTTAGCCAGATCACCAGGGACGGTGACAGTAAAGTCTCTCTAATCCCTGCCTCACCCTTCACAGGTAACATACTGCATTCTGATGAGGTCTGCATCACACACACACACACTCACGCACACACACCACAAAGAATGGAACGAGTAGAAAAGAAGGAAAGAAACTTTATACCATTAGAAATATTAATGTTAAGTATAAAGCTGTAGCTAATTGTGCAAAATAAATCTGGTACTGCCTAATAAGCATAGCTAATAAAGATTTAAGCGCAAAATAAGCATCAAAAGTTGGTTACATGGTTGTCTTGCTTCCTGCTTCAGACATCTTAAGGATATCTACACAAACCAATATAGTAATGAACAAAGCAAAATATAGTATTATATAAAATTTTACTCCAAATTGTGACAATGTGATCTACATTATTAAATTGAAATATTTTTCATCCCAGCCCTTCCTGATACAGCCTTGCCCAGGACCTTCTCGCTGTGAGGTGACAGTGCTACCCACTAAGCCACCGTGCCGCCCCAAATATATACTTATAAATATTCTTTTTTAAAGCAACTCATAAAGATAATGTTGAAAACGAAAGAGTGCACAAAGATGCCACACTGCATAGCCGCTTGTCTTTTCAATCCTAATGAAACACCCCTAAAAAACAGAACCCACAGCCCTGATTACAGATTAACTCAATTCAATAGGACAATCAGGGACTTGGCAACCAAAAGCAGGAAAAATTAGGCGCAAAACCGGCCACTGCTAATTCCCCAAACCTTGTGAGACGAGGTGCACCTTTCTCATCGACTTCCTTCTTTTTCCACAATCCATCCTCATTTGCATATGAACGAAGGACATCGAGTCGATATGCGCTCCAGCCTCACATAACACGAGACATTTCGAGTCTGAAATGATCACAAACAGTAAGCGAAATGCAGCCGAGGCGAGTCTGTGTCACAATGTATGACGAAGGCCTATCAAAAATTAAAAAATGAGTACATAAGCGTACTTGCTGTCTATCTCTCTGAGAAAGAACAGAACTAGGATGAACAGAGGTAAGACGGCGTGAGAAAAGAAGAGTCGATGCTAATAACAGTCCCCTATTCTCCTCCCTTCCTACTAAAGAGACGGAACAAGGGAGAAGACCCTACTGCACGGATTAGAGACGGGCGACATGGAGACATGGGGAATCCAGCGGGATGTCGGATATAAGCCCCCGTACTCTGCAACACGTGGCTCCGGAGAGACGGATTTGGACTCCCGATGTGTGAGTGAGTTATAAGAAAACATGGGAGACGGGCCTGCTGATGGACAAAGAGAGTCCGACGAAGAGGGGTCAGCACACACAAATAATTACAATTTGATACAATTATAAATAAACTATTATTCATGTTTTAATTGTAAAGAGCTGCACAAGTGCTAGCGCGTTGTACCACATCATCCCGTTGGTTTGAACGGCATGATGCTAAGTTGTAAGCGTCCGAATGACCCGATTTATAAGGCAATGTCCTGGTTACTGGTAGCTGACTATGTAGGCCGCTCACTAGATTTTACGGTGTGTTCTTTACATTTTGAAAATTCAACATCAACATGGGCCTAAAGAAGGAGCAGAGAAGGCGTGGTGAGAAACTGAAAAAAAAAGAAAGGATGTATGATGGTGGGAGGTGGTAGAGCACACGTACTGTACTGTTGGTACAGTACGGTACTACTGTGTATGGTTTAAAAATGAATAAATAAGCATGCTTATTTATCGTGTATTACAGTCATGTCTATTCTATTATGTAAGATTCAGGGGAAAATTAAGACATCGGACATGAAATAATTCTATTTACAATATTTATTATAGGAAAAAAAGAACGTTTGACTTAAGAACAATCCTACAGAACAATTAAAGTGTCCACTATATTTCTTTATTTACAAAACGAAGTATTTAACAGCTGACTCTTGTGTCTCACCTTCTCTTTTATGTGTCCAGACCAGGGTCCAAAGATGGTCGACTCATATTATGGCATAGGAAGAGCAGGTGCACAATACACCAGCAGCTAATGCTATCAATCAAATCCAGCCCCTCCACCTGTGCATCCTCTTCTGTTCATCACATAACCTGGTCTACCCATTTCTTGTCATTAATTTCATCTCCTCTATTTCACACCTGCCGCATCAGATCATTTCCCGCCATGTGAATTGTGACACAGCGACACGTTTTATGTGGAGCAATGGTGACCGTCCTGCTGTAACCCTGGATGACCAGACTAAGAATTGTGCCTAAGCAAGACCCTCAAAACTTTTTCTCTCAATTTAGACATAGCCAATTACCCCATTACCACCCCTCTGACATGTGTGAAGTAGCATCTTTTCACCTACATATCGCTGGTTTATAAAAAGCTTGGTATCGTGTCTGGAGAGTCCTGCACTGACCCCATTATCCCCCGGCTCTGTGCAGGTATGTGAGACCAGCCACCAGAAGTCATAGTAACATCAGTTCTGGTTGGCTGGGCATTACAATGGAGAATCAAGCTTTGATCTGTGTATTATTTTATCATTGTCACAGTAGGAATGTCATACATTTACATTTTCAGTATTAAGCAGACTTAAAGTACTGTTTAAGCATTTACAGACCTTGCTCCAGGGTCCAACAGGGGCCACCTTCCAGTGGTAGGGCTTGAACAAACAGCCTTTGGATTATTGGCCAGTAACCTTAACTGCTAGGCAACAACTGCCCTTGAGCATACATGATCAGACATGTCCTGGTGGTTAGAGAACCGGGCTTGTGATCGGAAGGTTCTGAAGTGCCCTTGAGCAAGGCACCCAACCCTTAACTGCTCCCCGGGGACCATGGCTAGGGCTGCCCACCACTCCGGCACATTTGCTCACTGCCCCTAGTGTTCACTAGTGTATGTATATGTGTATGCAAAGGATAAATTCCAGTGTGTGTAAAACACAGGGGTGAATAAAAAAGTTATGATTTAAAAATGTGAAGGTTTCAAAATGCGTATGATGTCCATATACTTATGATGTCCATATGCCTACCAGGACAGCTGCCTCCAATGCAACATCAAACGCTCTTCTCAGACAACTCCCTTACTCACATCTAGGAACTATTCAAACCAGCCAATATACCTTCTGCAAGTTTCCCTATCCATACTGTCCGATTCTCGAGCACAGAGCTGACCACCAGACCCTTCAGGGGCGTGAGCGGGGTGAACGTGGGGTGAGAACATACGTGGAGGGCGACAGCTGCCCGCACCCCTTCCCGTCTCCACCCGCTGGGGGCTCGGCTGTATTTCGAACCGCGGCCGTCAGCCCCTTTTAATCTAGCAGCAGGACTCCACAGCTGCTGTAAACCAGCCCAGAACCGTCTGCTTTCCGATGCTACACTCAGCCTTTATGTTCCTTAATACCTTCATCGCTCTTTCAAACATTCTCTCTATAGACAATGGCTACCCAATTTAGCACCCCAAAGTTTTTTGGCTCGCCTCGCTACATAAAAGTCGGGTCTACTTTTGTCAGAAGATGGAAATGTGTTTCAATAAGTGTTTAACTGTCTATAGCCCGCTTAACTGCCACTACCTGCAGATCCTTAACTGACCACAATTTACATAAGAAAGTGTATAACAGAGGGAGGCGCTGTGGAGCTCCTGTCAGCAGGGATGGCTCAGCAGTGAAGAAGATTCCTCAAACTGATTGACTGGGAAAACGCAATTTTGGAGGTGATCAAACTTTGATTAAAAAATAATTCAAAAGCTATTGTTTTCTAAAGCAGGTGGGATTTAAACAGGCCGACATTCCTACAGCATAAAACCGGCTGTCAAAAGTTTGACTGACAGGTTATTCATGGTTTTTGGCTGGAAACCACTGTTGCAATCTGGCAACCATAGCGATGGAGCGAACGAGGCTGTGGCGTACGGATAAACTAACAAAAATAGTTTTTGCTTTAGTTTTTGTATTCTTCAGTTTACATAAACTCTAAATAGAATCTTCTTTTAAATATATTATTTTGCTTTGCCTGATTTTCTTTAAATCCGTTAAATCAATAAAAGCCTTTTTTCATTAGAATAAACTGTAGCATTGTATTTAACCATAAAAACATGATATTTCTTAATTTATTTAAATATTAAAATAACATAACCTTTACGTTTTAGCCCATAGCCCTTCACTGAGATTACCTTTAGACTCCTTTTAAGGAATTATTTGGGCACCCCTGCTTTAGACTCTACCAACCGTCCTTCATTGACGCTACCCAAAACCTCAATTTGTTGATTTGATACGACTGTTTGATTCCCAACCTTGGGCGGTGCAGTGTAGTCAACCCACCTACTTTTTAAGAGCTGGGATTTAACCCGGGGACCTTCAGGAACACATATGATGCAGTTTAATCAATTTCTTTTAGCTTTTTCAAAGTAGGATCTGCACAGCCACAGACCTTGGTTCAAATCCTGTTTTAGAGATTCCTCAGTGTGTAGTACTTTTCTTCCCTTCTTGTGAAGCCCTAGGCATTCGAGGCTAAAATTGTCCTGAGCCATCCATGGTCGGGAGCCACGATCTGGCTACTATTGTTCACGCAATGCTGAATAATCTTAAGCAACGTTGGCTAGTCCCTCAAAAGCAAGTGTGTGACTTCTTTACCTTGCAGGTTTTGTTCGTGTCCGTTCTTTATACATGTTGTTCATACATTAAGTTAAAAAAAAATGAACGCTCTACCCGGGAATTGAACCCACCGCTGTGCGCCATCACTTCCACATAACCGGACAATATACCGAGTTGTGGAAGTTGATAAACACGCTCTCTCTCAACCTTTTAAGTATCACACCCACTCTGCAGACTCACTTTCTCCCCTTTTGCCACAGCAGAACTCTCCCAGGAGTCTGCAGCAGAAACCGTGTGTGTCTGGCGCTCATCAAGTGTCCTCTTTAAAGCTCCTGATGTTGCCAGGTCACAAACCAACTGCACTCCAGAGGAAGCGAAAAGTGTACATTATGGAAATAATGGAGAGATGAGCCATTAACCGGCGACACCTCTGTCACACGTTCCATCCGTATTGTAAATGAAGCATTATGGTGGGCTCTGAGGCTGGCGCTAATAGGCAGACGGCGGGACACCCGTCGAAGCGGGGGGCTGTCATAGAGAGAGAAGGAGCGAGAGGGAACGCTAGAGAGAGGGGTAGATGACAGAATCTGTAGGAGACAATAACAGGAGGAAACTTTTAAATTATGCACCGTGAAATGTTTTCCGCCGAACATCAAGTGCTATCGCGTTCGGCTTCTATCTCACACGCAGAGGTAAGTCTGGCCTCTGCACACACACACACACACACACACACACACGAGGTGTTGGAGGGTGGAATGACATGGGCTGTAGAAATAAATGCTCACACACACATGAACACACAAACAGGAAGGTTGTGTGTATGGGGAGGGAGGGGGGTTGAGAGAATGGAACAGTTTGTGATAACAGTGGTTAAAGCACTTAAGCTGCTGTAATTAGTGTGTGACAGAAGATCTGCATTTATCTGTCGTTGCACAAAGCAGCGTGAGTGGGATCAACAGCCGAGACGAGCAGCCCCGCTCCCATCTAGACTTTTAAACCATCTTGTACACACTTTTTCTGTGACCCAGTCAACACAAAGAATGCATCAAAATTAATTTTCTCTCTTTATCCGGACTTGGGACCAACACTTCAGTGCACTAGTTTATGCATCCTAGTGGCTAGGTAGTTATGGGACAGTTCAGTGTCTCAGATTAACCTGGCTGGATGTTTTTCGACTGTGGGAGGAAACAATAGCTTGGGGAGAACATGCAAACTCGACACAGAAAAAAACGGGCCCGACTGGGGATCGAACCCAAGACCTTCTTGCGGTGAGGCGACAGTGCTTCCCACCAAGCCACCGTGCTGCCCACAAAGCAAAGAGTGTAATTAATAACAATGGAGGCAATCTGGTCCCACTGTAGTTTACCTGATGTGCCATAGTGAAAAATGACAGAGGCATTGGTTGCCAGATCTCGTAGGACTCAAATCTTTTTTTTTAAATCATTCATTAATTCATTGGATTTTCATGTTGCCAGATGTGGAGGAGATCATTTTGTGTTTATTTTTAATTTTTGTTTTGGGGTCTTATAAAGGGTTTGAACAATTCTGCACATGAACACCGATTTCAACCTAAAAGATGGAAGGACGCTAGACACATTTTGTCCGTGATTTTTGCCATAACCAGGGCTACAGTTACAGTGCATCGACATGAAACACTGAGCAAAAACATAATTGTAAAAAATGAGGGAAATCTGGTCCCACTGTGGTTTACAACACGTTATGTAAAACCTCCTGTTTGTTTATTACCATTTTCTTTTTCACTCACGCACTTTTTGCTGAGTGGAGCCTATCCCAGCTTTTTAACAGGAACACGGCACACATTAACGTCCTGAACTGGGCGCCAGTTCATCGCAGACCCCCTGGAGAAACACCGCACAAGTACATTACCCTCGTAGCCCCGATGACTTATGGGAAATAAGTGCGTCATTGTTTTGGAGTAACTAAAACTCTCCAAAAGGATTTTTTGCCCATCTCCCTTTATCCATTTAACAGTGGATGAATCCCGCTGGCCCAACTCCGGTCAGTCATTCCTGTAGTCGATAAGATTAGTGCTTTTTCTGCAGGGTTGCCCCTCCTCCATACTGCTCCGATGCTCCCCAGAGAGAAAAGCTGGAGAGGAAAGAAGCAAGGGTTTGTCCCGGAGACAGAGCTACGGTTTGTCCGGCAGTGCCCACCCCTCTCCCCTGTGGGAATTTACAAGTAATGCATGTTCATTCTGAGTGAAAGAACATACCGCACATTATAATGGAGCTGGCTCATAGAGTAATAAAGGAAGCGAGATAAAGGCCAGAAAGGAGGTAAATCCGTGCCTCGAGGTCAGGGTGACACGGAATGTAATGCAGAGTCGCCATGGCTACCGGATGCTCCGTACGACCGCGTGGGCGTTCGCGTACCAGGTGAAGTGCCCGGGCGTGAACGGGGGGTCTTAGATATGAAGTGCTCTCAGTCCTCATCCCTCTCGTCTCCTCTCTTCCTCACTCCTCCGTCCTTCGCTTTTCTCGCCTCGCCGGAGTCATTACTGCCTAATTAAGTGCATGGCTTGTAACATAAGCAAGGCATTAAATTGAAACATTTCACCCTTGTAAACGTTGGGAATGATTATCATGCTAATTCGCGCTGCTCTGCTAAGGAATCGAGGCATCAGGCGGACGGTTGATCTGTCCGTATCAGTCGAATAATGAGAGGCTCTTTGTAACTTCGCCCATGTCTGATGACACATCCTTCTGTTTACATGCTGTTTTTTTTATTTTTAACATTTATATTTTATTCATCTGAATGGTGCTTGCTGTAATCTTAATCTTTAGTAGTGCTGGAATCAGGTGCATCGCAAGACATACAATACGCACAAATTTCCCTTGAAGCAAGAAAGTTTTATTTCCAGTCTCTTTCTAATTTCCACCAGGAGCTCCAGTTTCCTTCACCAGTGGATATGACTTGTGTTTGCTCTGTGATTGACTGGCAACCTATTCAGGCCGTTTCCTACCTTTTGCCCAGAGAATACCCCCCCTGGACCACAATAAAACAGTGGTAAAACAGACAATGAAACTCCAAACTCTTAAACTCAACATGGACGGTGACCAAATCCAAGACTACGGTTAAATACCTGATAAACCTCTCTTAAATTCAAGCTAACTAAAGCTAATTAATTAGCCAACAGCATTAGCTGTGTTAAATTTGTCATTCCCAAATAAATATAGCTTCTTGTTGGTATTGCCAAAAAAGCTTTACCAAACCACATCTGGATTAAAACATTTAAACATGTTAAACAGCACAAGCAACACAAGCCGGAATATCAAACTGTCTGCCACCTTTTTTGTTGTTTGTGTTTCATTTCATCTTGTTTTCAGTAGCCAAGACAGTAACAAACACCTTTGAGTAGCACATAAAATACTTTTCTGACTCAAAAACATCAGCTAACATTGCTAATATGGCTTTCAAGCTTCACTGAAAGCTAATAATATTTTGTTAGTGTGTAAGTGAAACTATTGGGTCTCTACAAACAAAACATAATACTAATATTTGAGTGTTTCTTGGATTTTATAGTAAAATATCCATTTCTTACTAACAAAGAGCTACACTGTAAAGCAGAGTAAAAGCACTAGCGAGAGTGCTAACTTCGTGAGAGTGCTAACTTCGTATGCTAACGTTGCTAATACTATTGGTGGCAGTAGACACTGAAACAGTGATTGCAATAATTACTTAATCAACTCCTAATTACTTACAATTACTTAAATATTTTATTTCACGTTCCTACTGGTACAAAATAGGGAAGGTTTGTTTATTATAACAAGTATATACATTTCCTGCTAACAAAGTGCTACATTGTCAAGCAGAATTAAAGCACTGTGTGAGAACAACAGTAAATCATATGCTAACATGGTTGATACTTTTGGCACTAGACTAAGTGGCACAAAACTAAAGAAATACTAATTTACATCTGTATAAAATAAGGGACTATTATGTTTTGTGTATAATTTATAGTAAAACCAGACCCTATTATTTAGTATTAGTATGTTTGCTTTCCAGGCTTAATCGTTAGCTATTAATGTTATTTGTTGATAGCTATAATGCTATTTGTTGATGTCCATGAATATTATTGTTTTTTTTATTATTATTATTTAAACATAAACATTGTTTAGCTAATAAGCAGGTGTAAACTCTGTGTTCAAGCCTTGCTTGATCAGCAACAAAGGCTGCTAGCGAATTAGCATTCTGAGATGTTTGTGTTCCAGTGTATAGACAGGACCTGAGAAATACGCCCAGTGGGGAGCGTTCACTCATTATTTCTCATTATTTCATGATTAACATGTTTTGTTTTGATAATGTGTCTACCAAATCATATGATAGCATAGAGCAAAATATTTCAATCATGTTTGACTGATGTTACACATCATAAAGTGAACCAAGTCTCTTTTCAGCACCTTATCTGGCCTGTAAACTCCTCCATCTCCCTGTGCTCACCGAACCCCCTGCTGTTGTAATTAAAGGTGTCCTTGACAGTGAGATGGACCAATTTCACACTCCTGGACCCAGGGCTTTTTTTAAACGCACCACCCTTCCACTTCAACAACTCAGTTTGGAGGACCACACACACTTCCACACCGATGTACACACACTCCTATTCGTGTGCAGTGAGACTGCTAAGATTCTACTTTAATAAAGGTGCTAAAGTCTTGATGAGACTTATGGGACTTCACACGAACACAGAATCAAAAGACTTTTTCCCCACCTGCTGTGGTATCAGCATATGTTTGTGAGGTGTGTATGAGATTCAGTAAAAAAAATAGTTATAAATCAATCTAATAAAAGAAAAAAAGAGTTTACAGGTTTGTACATTACAAGCATTTCTGGCTACGTCCCAATCCGAGTCCCAAGTGTATTAGTATTAGATACATGACAACCATTCCTGCCATCATTATAAGCAAATGTCCATTAATGGACAGTAATGCATAACAATGTAAATACTTTCACTTGGAGATAATTAATGTTCTTGGGGTGCAACGTGATGGGGTTATCAATGTTTATGGGTCACTCTGAGTAAGAAAAGGGCACTCATAACAAGAGACTACTTTGGATCGTGAATGGACATCCGTGAGGACATGACAAGAACATGTAAACTTCACACAGAAAAAAAACCCTCGAATCGATGACTCGATTGTGATATTTCACCCAATATAAGAGTCTCGCCAAAGACAGTGGAGGCTTTAAATGGGTTCTAATTACTCATTCACACTTTATCCGGTCAAACTGACAAAATACTGTAGGAAATAAAATAATTAATCGTTCATGGGTTGTATGCTATACGGAACAATATAAGTCCTTATAAATTGTGTATCTTTTCTTTTCACCCCTCCTCCAAGCAATAATGAGCACCGTGTGTGTGTTCACGTGTCGAGTACACGTTCTCATAGAGTGGATCGATGGTGATGGAAGTGAGACAGGAAGGGGAATTCAGTCTGCTCCTTGTAATCAGACTGGAGTGAGGCCTGGGGGCACAAAGCGCACACCTTCAATCCAGCCCTCAAGCAAAAGAGAGTGCAAAACAACCTGCATATGACAAACACTACATGGAAATTTAACACATTTAACACAACGCATCTCGCTTCGCCATATCAACCTGTCTCCTGTACGATCCGAGGGCAAAACGATCCCATTCGCTACAGGAAAATAATATCTATAAGGTAAAGGAATGGAAAATAAAGAGAAGAAAAAAAAAATCAAAGCCAGATCACTAACACCTTCACACACATACACACACACCAGCCCAGTTATCAGATTAATTACTGCAGGAGTTCTCTTAACATCTGCCGGAATGTCAGGTCTAGTGGGGGCGTGAAGGAGCGAGTAAAAGAGGGAGGAAGGGAATGAGGGATTGAGGGACCGTACCGGGCCCGGCTGAGGTGTGAAGGTGTGGGTTAAAATAAGAACAGTGGCGCCTGTTTCAGCAGCTGATCGCCGGTCACGAAGACGCTCCCCTCAGCTCGATGCCGACTCTGTGGGTGTGTGCGGTGTCTGATTAAGAGAGCGTGTGGTATAAGTTTATTTCTTCTTTGTGTGTGTGTGTGTGTGTGTGTGGTGCTGGCTGCCTGTAGTGTCAGAGCAGTGTGAGGCAGTAGTGGTTGTACTGGCATGTCTTTATTATTCAACGCTGTCTAGCAGAAAGCGCTGCAAGCTGAGAGACGATTGCGACTGCGTGTGTATTTGTGTGTACGTGTATAGAAGGGGGCAAGCGCCAGATGCTGAACAGTGCATTAATTGCTATGATCTAGAAGTTAAAGTACATTATATACTATTTTAAACAGCGTGGGGTGATCCGTATACATGATTATAGAACTGTCTGTACTGTCTCATACGCTTGCACATAATGGGCGAGACGCACGATGATCAGATACGATGCAAATATTGTAATCTGGTTTGTAAAACTTTTTAATTTGCCGCTATGAAGAAAGAAATTTCAGCATGAAAAATGAGGACATGGCAACTTTGACAACAAGGCTGCTGGTAATTTACACCAGGTTTTAAAAGGTGTAAGAAATTAGGCTCATTAACGCCTCACACTGAATTGTAAGGATTTGTAATGAGCTGCAGATCCACCCCTTTTTGCATCCATATAGTTCCCAGATGCAATTTTTTAGCATTTGATTAAAGTTACAATTCGTATATTGCACACAGAACATATTAAAGTAAAAATAAGTTCAGGTTGTACAACAGTATATACAAAAAAATAGTGAATTAAAGTAACGTGAGTAAGTGACAAATTCATTTTAAGGGAATAATATTGTAATACAGATCTGGCAACCTTGGTAATAAATATTATGATTACTTATTGTTATAATAGAACATTTTGCTCTGAAAATAGCTTTAAAAATACATGTTGCAGGTGTGTAAAGTTGAAAAAGTGTGTGTGTGTGTAAGAGAGAGAGAGAGGGTGGGTGGAGGTCAGTCTCATGAGTGAATTGTGGTGTGCATTAGTGGATAAGAACATAATGGAGATTTGGATAGATGGCTAATGAGAGCTAAGCTCTCAGGAATAAACCACCATCCTTCGCTCCTTCTTTTCTTTTCTTTTTTCATTTTGGACTGATTGCCGAGAAAAGGAGCATCTTCACTCCATCTCACACTGCGCTTTTCTTCCTGAACCCCCACCCCGCCTCTCTTTTGAATCATTGCTAAGTATTATAAATGTTATCTTAAACCAGGCAATCATCGTTCCCCCATAATAATAAAGTTTTATTACCATGTTCCTATTAGCGAGTTAATGTTGTCTGCTGATGGCGTGTAATTGTGCTCCTTCTCGGCTTTGCGAGTCCCGCGTTCCCTCATGCCCAATCAGCTACGCACGGGGAGAGGAAATAAATAGCCTAATGCTGTTTTAATTACCGAAAACATAAAGCACCGGTCCTACGCCTTCCTTCTCTCTCACTACCTGCTTGTAGCTCACCACGGTAACAACTCCATCTTTCTCTAAACCTCTACACCCCCCTCCCATCTTACTGTCAGGCCCGGGTGTGTTTACATGCAGTTTAATAATCTGAACCTTTCCTGATTTTGCCGGTGCTCAGGTACTACATGTAAAAGAGTAAAGCTAGTCAATTGAAATGACACACACACAGACACTCACAAACTTACACACAAGACTTCAATCATTTTTCAATCATATTTCAATCATTAATGAATCCACTTCGCCCAAATGACCAGCCAGCCAATGAATAAACCAACCAACCAGCCAGCCAGACAAACAGCCAACCAACCACCCAAACATTCAATAAATCAACCATCCAACCAATCAATTAATCAACAGAATATCCAACCAATCAGTCCGCAAAACAATCAATAAATCAACCAACCAAGTCAGCCAATCAATCAATGAACAAACCAATCAATAAATTATTGAATCAACTAATAAACAAACACACTGTCCTGTCATCATATCTGAAAGAGCCACCAATCAGGCTTATAATGCACTACTTATACAGGATGTACTGATCGCTGGAGGACATGGAAAATTAAGGAGGGACAATTGCTGACATAAACTGACAGCAGGGTTGAAAATAGAGACCGAGACGAGTGGCAAAGGGGTTTATCATGAACTGGAGGGAGACTGATGGAGGGAGGAAGATGGGAGCCAGGTCTGTTCTGGGCCAAACACAGAGAGAGAGTGGCCTTTCTTACTTTGGTATTTTCTTCACGTCGAGGGGATAAATTATTCAGAGCCCGGAGAGGGCTCTTGCTTCATCTTGTAATGAGAAGGATACGCATTGATACCAAATATTGCTTTTGGGAAACTATTGAACTAAGAGCTATTTGTCATAAGTTTAGTCTGGAACCTATGGCGGTCAGCTGTTCTTAATATGACTAAAAGAAATACTGATGATATAGAAAACATCTTGGGTTCAGACCCTTTCCCTTTGCTCGTTTTTTTCATCTTTTTAGATGTTTAGTCTCTTTTTAAGTCAAGTCAACCTAATGTATTTACACATTTAAAGTGTTGGCCAAGGTGCTGAACAAAATGACTTTTAAATAAAACCAAAATAATCAAAACTAACCAATTATATAGACAATTCAGAGACAAACAAATCACTAAAAAAACAATTAATTCAAATTACTCAAACGCCTATGAAAAATAAATATGCTTTTAAATTTTACTTAATTGGTGTAGGACAGGAAGAGGGCCAAACATTAATCTCAGTAAAGGGTCATGGACCATAATTAAAAAGTTAAGTTGTTTTAATATTGCACTGTTAAATAAGACACTACTGTTTATTCAAATTAAGTCAAATCAATTTTATTTGTATAGTGCTTTTGACTACAGACCTTGTCACAAAGCAGTTTTACAGAGTTTAAGACCACAGGACCAAAACCCCCCTGTTGAGCAAGCCAAGGGTGACTGTGGCAAGGAAAAACTCCCTAAAAATACAGGAAGAAACCTTAGAGGAACCAGACTCAGCAGGAAATTAACAGTTCTTCTATTGATTTCATGGGATTTTAGAATAATAAACAAGTACTGGAGTAAAACTCTCGCATCTTGGTGTGAACGTCTTGCTGCTGCATCTTGAACGAGCTGTTGATGTGCCAGTCTGGACTTTTCTGACTCCCAGGTTTACCGAGTAGCACTAATCAATGAGAGATGTGATTAATGCATGAACTACTGTTTCCAAATGTTTATGAGACAGAATAATTTTGAGCTTGGCTTGTCTCACTTTGCCTCTTACTGCAAAATAAGACTTTTAATGAGGCTACATAAATAAACCTGCATATTAAATACAGTGCTGAAAACATTGGGAGCCTGTAAATTGCTCAACCTTTGACCCGAAAATTCAAAGTGAATTGCTAACATGTTTTTGGCCGATCAGCTTTTCGTAGCTTCAACCAAACAGCCAAATAATCAATTACGTTCAACTATTTTCCAATCTAATCAGTCATGAAGTTACTAAAAATATTAAAGCTGATCTGTAGTGGAATTGGTGGTCTGACTATTGCTTATGCTAAATAATTCTGTCCTCAGATGAACACTGGCTGATCTGTCACTTTGGCCCGAGCCTGGAAAAGCATGAAATGCTTGCTTTGGCCTGAACCTGAGGAAGTCTGGCTTTCCTATGGGCGGAGGCCTGTGCTGAGGGAGCCGACGGTTCCAGCAAGGTGGTCTGAACTCCCGGGCGTGCTGGAGATGGAAAATCTGAGTGTGCACACACGATCATGTATGAACACGCAGTCGAGTAAGTATTCAGGAAAGAGGTCAGGGGAGTAGAGCTGCTTCAATAGCGTACAATGGGAATTTGAATTATTTTTGTTCTTGAACTCTTTTTATTTTAAACAAAGAGTGTTTATATGTTAGATGAAACATGGTTGGGTGTAAAATATTAAAACTACAGCGAGTTTAACAATCCATTTAGCCTTGAATGTAACAAAAGCTGGAAACACTGGCTGCTAGGTGTCTCAAGCATCATCATGTTGTACCCCATGTAGTCATCAAATGGAGTAGAACAAAATATGGGGACCCTGTCTGAACCCTGATCAGAAACTTACGGTTTGGAAAGAGGGTCAATCAAACAACCAACCAAGAAAAAAATGTTGTTACAAATACTAATAAAATAAATGTTAATTTTGTGTCGTTCAGAATAACAAAAATAAGCAAATACGTAGAAGAGTTTGCAGCAGTAAGAATGAAAAATAAGAAAATAATTTAAAAAATAAAAAGACATAAAGTGACATTGTGGCAAAATATTTTAAAAGAGAGAAATTAAGACATGAATAAATTCATTAAGAAATGAATAAAGAAATATAAAAATAAATTGAGACATAAAAAGATACAAAGATGTAGAAATTTAGACATAAATTAAGAAAAACATTTATCAATTTAGAAAAGGAATTAAAAACAAAATAAAACAATTAAGAAATAAAAGAAAATGAGAAATCAATTAAGAAATAAACTAAATTAAAAAATACACTTAGAAATTAATTAAGAAATAAAAATAAGAAGTAAGTTTGCAATTCTTATTTCTGTCTGTATGGCTTTAATGTGCTGGCTGTAAAATGGAAATCAGCTAAAGTATAATAATAGCTTATTTTTATATTTTTTATTTTATTGTATTGTTGTATTTTCTACCTAGAACTTCAAATGACATATGACGATAACGTTGGCCATCTTCTCAACTCATAATACATATACAGATGTTTTATTTAATGTTATTCTATAGTGGTTCTCAGCCCATTTTAGTAGTTCTTACCCAGGACACATCATTATGCGTCTTGCCCGGGCCGTCTGGAACCTCTGACCGAGCGCAGTCACTCGGCGGTTCTCAGCTGGAAACTGCGAGCAGCATGTAGTTGCCATGGTGGAACAGCCAGTCCCGCATCACATGAGCCGGCATACAGCGCGAGCCAGCGGGAGACGGTAATAACCCTTCACTTCGTCTCACTCTCACCCTCCTTAAGGCTTCAGACAGACACATCTCACCTCTCCAACTCAAACACACCCCCACAATTACTACATCACCGCATGTCAGGTAGTTAAAAAAAGCTATAGCAATACGATTAGCATCTCGGGAACACTTTGGTGAGGGAGAAAGCCGAATGGAAAATGGAAAAGGCGAGTGCGAGGGGATTTCCAGACACATCTTTTATGTGCATTTCAAAAAAATGGAAAAAGGAAGAAAAAAACACAGAAAGGACTCGAATATTGGCCCTCTGTTGGCGATTGGGATATCTGCGTATGATCCAGCATGCGACGAGCATTTTTACACTGTTATATGTGACACTGTCATTCTGGAAGGGACCACTCCCATTAGGAAATCAATCTGTCGTTATATCGACCATGTGATACAGCTGTGTAATGCGCTAACCCAGCTCTGCTGAGATCTTCGACCCAACTGATGTCTGACAGGTACAACTGGTCGCACTGATTGATCGGTCAGTCAACTGGGTCAATAGGCTCCAACAATATGGGGAAAAAGGAGGAGTTTCTTACATTGACTTTTATTTCATTGTATGAACCTGAGAAAGTTTGTTTCTTTCATTAGTACACATCCATTTCTGGATTTTAGGCATGTAAGACATTTAAATAAAGTTGGGAATTTAGGGCAATTTAGGCCTAGCAGTGAGTTCAAAATGTTAATGAATAAATAAATAAATAATTTGAATTGACTTTTATTTGATCACAGACAGAATGAACACAAGATATTTGGTTTTGTTCATTATTATACATCCAATCCTGCATGTTAGGCCTGCAACACATTCCAAAAAATGTGACTAAGATAATTTATGGCTAGTAGTGAGTTAAAAAGTATGGACCCAAGATATATGCATCCATTTACTGCATTTCAGGTCTACACCACTATCCAAAAAGTTATGACAGGAGCAACTTAGTGTTAGTAGTGAGTTTGAGTTAAATAAACAATGTAGTTTAGTGACTTTTATTCCATTGCAGTATGAACCCAAGATTTTGTTTCTATAGTTCAGGTCTGCAACGTAATTAAAAAAAGTTGGGATGGGGCAATTAAGGGTTCCCGTTAGGTGTCGCCACAGCAAATTGTGATCTGGATCGCTGATCTGGCATAGTTTTTACACCGGATGCCCTGCCTGACACAACCCTCCCTATTTATCCGGGCTTGGGACAGGCACTACAATGCACTGGTTTAGGCTATGTAGCTATAGAACGATTAACCTGCATGTTTTTCATTGCAATAGGAAGTTGGAGCGCTCAGAATTAACGCACCCAGACATAGGGAGGACATGCAAACACACAGAAAGGACCAGAACTCCCAGCCGAGAGGGAACCCAGGACCTTCTGGCTGTGAGGCGACTGTGCTGCCGCGATAATTTATTTTTATTGACTTTAATGTTATTGCAGACAGTATAAACCCCCAAAAAGTTCGAATGGGGCAATTTAGTTCTAGAAATGATAAGGTAGTCGATTTTTATCATGATTTAGAGCATAAGCTGCATCTATGCAATGCCTTGAGAGTCTTTGAGGAGCAAAGCAAGTTATTGGAACAATAACCCTACAATATTAAAAAAAACATTAAAAATCTGAAGGGATTTGAATATTTCTCCCTCAACAGTACATGATATTATTAACCAATACAAGGAAATTTCAGCTTAAAGCTTTAGTCAGACCAGATTTTCACTTCAACCTTTTCAGATTCATCATTTAATGCCTTTAATCTTTAACATCTCCAATGATAATACATAAAAGCTACAATATTATCAACATTCATTAACAGATTACAATCTTTTAACATGTTACATTTTTTTTTATTTTTTTGGGAGGGAATCTAGGTCCTGCTGGCTCTCTGTGGAAAAAGATCAGCACAGGATGGCGTGGATGGGGGTAGGGGGTTGGCACAAGGGTCTGCGGCTCTAAAAAGTCAAATTACCTCGGAGAGACGCTGATCAGCTCGACACACGCCGCAGGCTCATTAATTGTGTACTCACTAGCGCATTAGTACATTTCAGGTTAAAGCGACACACACACTCACACGCAGCACACAACTGTCTCGCAGATCAACAAAAAAACTCTCCAACAAACTATCCACGCTCCACTAGTCTCCGTACACAAGAGCGCAGAGGACATCCAGAACCGCTCTCAAATAAACAATCGCACATTCTCTCACACACACACACGTGGGGGCACTCTTGCGGGTCTCTAATGAAGCCCCAGTTGTGACGGCACGGAGGCGTCTGCGGCTCCGGCGGGATAATTACGCCGCTCCCTCGCAGCTGAGTTTGGCAGATGTAGGGGAGGGGTGCGCGGCGTGCCGAGGCGGCCATAACGAGCGCAGGGGAGCGGAGGTGGGATTCGGCACGGACCCTGCCATCCGCCATTAGCAGCTTGGCACCGTCACAAATGAGTGTTTTTCACCGGAGCGTCGGGAAGGGCCGCGAAATTCCAACAAATTCGAAGGCAGACGAGGCGAGAGAGGGGAATGAAAACAGAAGTAGGGGAAGACAGAAGGGAAGGGAGGAGAACGAGAGAGGAAGAAAGGACGAGAGAACGATGGTGGGGGTGTGGAGGGGAGAGAAAGAGGTTCACACCAACCATGACCGGATTTGTCACCTCTCTCAGCACAGGGAACGCAAGGCGCGCCACCATGGGAAATTACTAAATCAGAATGCATTGATTTTCTTCAGGGAGGAGGAAGGGGGAGACATTAAAAAAAGAAGAGGAAGAAGAAAAGAGGCTGAAAACCTGACATGGCTGAGAATTAAGCAGGAGATTGCATTAGACTTTTGTATTGTACAGCGCACAGAGTGGAAGACATTTGTTTTGGGAGACGGTGGAATAAAGGCGACTATTGTACACCTTTTGTATACAGGGAGCGCACCAGAACAGCAAACTATTACCCCTCCACGTCTCCGATGCCCTCTCGACTTTCCCATTTGTCTCTCTTTGTCCTCGTACAGTATCTTGTAATTACCCTTGTGCTGCCAAGACAAACCCATATGTTGCGCTGTGTGACAGCGGCTTACAGTAAATGTATGATCGCGTACCGGTGTGTGTGTGTGTGTGTGTGTGTGTGTGCACCCTCTCAGGTATTACTGTACTTCCCATGAAAAAATATTTTCTCTGTTTTTTACAACCTTCGAAACAAAACTGACTAGACGTCTCTTAGATGCAAGAAAAAGAAATAAATCTTTATGGATTACACTTCGGTTTGCGCCCACCTACTGACCACACCTGTAGATAAACGTGAATCCTCTTCCTGATCTCATTATTGATTTTTCACAGGTTGTACTGAAAAAACCCTTCCTTGTGACCAACACTATAACCTACTGGTTTATGCATCCTAGTGGCTAGGTTGGCACCAAGCTGACCGGCAAAGGCAGGATTCGGATCTGGGAGTTTAGACTTTCGGCACTGGTGTGCAGTAAAAAACCCCAATACTTCACCTGGGCGCTCTAAGAGAAAGTAAGTAAATATGTAATTAGTAATGCCATGTGATGGAATGGTCAGTAAAGGGGCATCTTTGCTTCTTGTGTAATGTTTACAGGTGGGCTTTGGACGCATGGATCTACCAAAGAGAAATATTTTTTTTCTCCCTCTACAGTGCATAACATCATTAAACGATTAGATAAATAGATGAAATGCAGTTAACACCTACCAGAAATTCAAGTAGAAGCATTTTGTAAGGAAAACATTGCAAGCATTGTAGAAAAGTCTATTTCAAGTTCACCACACAAATGCCTGAACCCTACAGGGTCCCTTTGGGCTACAGAAAGTATTTGGTAGGTGTGGCTCATTAAATGATAAATTATACCTGTAGGTATATATAAAGTGCTCAGTGTGTGAAATCTTGCCATAACAGAAACTAATTCTATGTCCTTCAAACAAGTGTCATGTCTCTTGGCTAATACCTGAGCACCATTTCGCTACAAGCACCCTGTGTGAGAGCTTGAAGAGCCCTCGATGCGTATTACCGACACTCCCAATCCATCCTCCATACGTTACACTCACACGATTCACAAAGACGCTCGGCAATGCCAAACGATCGATTTCAAGGTGACCCTGGTTAAATTAC
>JAYDZG010000009.1:17772358-17791950 GCA_034509265.1 Microcambeva bendego | reverse complement strand
TGAACACTGAGGGGTAGTGAGCACATGTGCTCTGGGAATCGAACCGGCAACCCTCTGATCACAAGCCCAGTTCTCTAACCACCAGGCTACTGCTGCCTTCGTGCTGCAGCCCATTATTATATTTGGATTAAAAACAAATTAATATCCACTTTACCTGTCTCCGTTACACAGGAGAGACCCCCACCTTCTGTTAAAAAAGTCACTACATAACATTTACTCCATTTTAAATGAGTTACTAAATTTTTAGACTTGTAATTCCACTTGTATTGAAGTAAAAAAATCATCAAAGTAATAGTACTTTTACTAGTACAATATTTAAGTACTTTCTCCACCTCTATATACACACACACATTCTTGTTCACACACTAAAATGAAAAAAAAAATACTAGAGAAATCCAGCAGAGCCCCGAGGAGCCTCTAAGATGCCGACAAGAGTCCTATTCAGCCTGGCAAACGGAAACGCTCCAGAACATCTTGCCCTATCACAAGAAGTGTCAAGAGCACGCCAGGTTTAAGAACAGGAAACACAGGAAGCAAATCAGACCTGGATCCTCTATCGACTGTCAGAGCCGCTCTGTATTGTTTGTTGACTTCCCTCCTTGAGTTGGAATCTGTCTTTGTCTCTGTATATGTGTGTGTGGTGGGGTCTCTTAGGAACATGGCTCCTTTTCTGTGGGCTTTATTGTTTTCCACTGTGCAGCTGCAGACCCACGGGATGCCCCCTGCAGGTGTGTGTGTGTGTGTGTGCGCGTGTTCATGTGTGTTTTTGGGATGAGTGTGTGTGCAGGTATGTGTGTGTGAGTTGCTGAATCCAGGCATCCTTGCATCTTTGGCCACCAGCAGGGTGCGCCACAATGATCGGTAGGCATCAAGAGAGGGAAGCAGAGAGCACAAAGACATACACACACACACACACACACACACTAATAGACACAGATACCAAGTTATACAAAGACCTATCACTGACACACACAGAGACAGGGACACACACAAATGTTCACAGCCTGACCCATAATGACAACACTCCTAATTATTGATGTCATTGCTTAACTGACAGAAAAATATTTTCCCTTTAAAAATTAAAGGTCCTTTACCTGCTCCCATCTTCTACCAAACATGCATGGAATAGAACGGAGCATCAACTCATAGTCTTCCACTGCTACTTAGTGTCCTTGCCACAGTTTCAATCTGCTTCCTCAAATGGGGTTTTTGGTCTGGTGGGCCTAACTCCCAAAAAGCTTTTGACAATGTCAATTGTGGTCCATTTTTTGTCCAGAATCAATGTCTGAACTCACTGCTGCTCCCAGGAACTTCTGCTTGGTCCAAACTGGGAATGAGACTGGATTTCTATAAGTAATTCAGAACTGACGTCTTCATCCAGCTTGATCAAGACGAACTTACTATAAGGAACATTTAAATCCAGCTCTGATAACCTTAGCTGATGTCATCCTGTGCTTCATCCAGCTTACATTGGTAGCTTACTTCAAAACCTGACCTCAACAATAATAAATCGTAACATCAACTGTGGGCAAAACTGTTTGTCCAGAATCAATGTCTGACCTCACAGCTGCTTCCATCAACTGCTGCTTGGCCCAAACTGGGTCATTATTATATTTATACAAAATAATGTCCATCAAGTGCATTGAAAGGAAGTCTAGATTAGATTGATAGTACTTGGTGGATGTTATTACATATTAAATGGGCAAGGCAGCAGTGAGCACCCATCATAAAATGTATTACTAGATCTCAGATTTCAACACATTTATACCCACTGACCCTGCACTAGATGGGGTCATCTGGACTGGATGAGGTTTTGTTAGGTTGAAGGTGCTTAGTGTGGTCTTACCAAAATATAATCAGAATTGATCCTATTTCCCATCTCTCATATTCAGTATTGTCTTTAGGTCTGTCTAATGGAATCCCACAGGTAAATTACATCAGTGGGATCCATTAAGTGTTTAAGATTTGTCATAGAGGAAAATTTAATAAAAATCACAGACTTCTAACTCGATTATATACCGACCAGGCATAACATAATGACCACTGGCAAGACAATAACACTGATTATCTTAAGAGATATATTGATTTGAAAACACAGTTCTTTATCTTATGAGTGAACATTTTATCCTTAAAGAGTAAGAGTAAGAAGAGGGGCTAGGATAAGGATTTGAGCCAGTTTGACAAGGGGCCAACTTGTGATGATTATACGACTGAGTCAGAGCATCTCTAAAACTGCAGCGCTAACAAATTATATGTATTTTTTTTTACAATTTATGGGTTTGTGCTTTGTCCAAGAATTAGCAGTGCTAATCTCTTTTACTGACTGTATTATGTACATACATTGTGACGATCAAGATGTTGAAAATGCAACTTTCAAACATTAGAGACTCACATAAATGCTTCTTTAAGATAAAGTTAAAGAAGGAGCTTTTAATAAATGACTCCATAGATTCTTAAATGACTGACTACATAGTAGTTTGATTAGTTGGTTGTTAGCGTATATTATTTTAGAGAAAAGTAACTTTCCGATACAAGAATTGATCAGGCTAGCTAACTTTGGCGGCGGGATTCAGTGACCCCGTACCTGCCATCCAAAAGTGAGAAATTAAATGTCATTCTTTGTCTCTTAGTATTTCTCCTGTTATTGGTAAATTGTTGCACGATCCGTCTTGTCCCTGACGTTATGTCATCGTCTTTCTCTTTCTCTCTCTGTTATTCTGTCAAAATCTTCAAATCTCCAGTTCAGGGGCGATGTCAGGAAGGCTACTGGGGTTGGGATTGATCGGCCCCTTAGTCTCACACCACAAAGCCAGTTCCATTTATAACTCCTGCCTGGCAAGAGATGCCCATAATCGTGGTAATAAGACTGATAATATCCCATCCTGTCCACAAGCTCACAATAAATTATGGCAGGCTCAGTTTGGACCATCTCATTTCCCCGGTGAGTGACGGCAAAGCTCTGCGCTCTATTAGCATACCTGTATTAGCAAGTGGCTGCAAGCTACAGGAGGACAAGACCTGCTTAAAAGGGAGGATGAAGGAGAGCTAGCAGTTATGAATTTATTACAGATTGATATCATGCAGATTCATTAATTATTTTCGTTCTTTTATCCTCTGTACCTAGTTTAATAATTGAATGAAAGTTATTTCAATGATACTAACATTGTAACCACTGACAAACTCAGACAACGTTAGAGGATGTCAGCCAACACTGACACCCTCATCCAGTACCGACATACTGTCCCAAAATTTACTGCGGTACATAATAAATTCTATTGTCTACTGACAACCTTTCTATATGTAACAATTTCCATACAGTATTCTGACCACCTCAGGGGGTGTCTTCCAGTACTAGCATCTTCATCCAATACTGAAATCTTTATCCAAATGATGTCCACCCGTACTGACATCAACAGACATGTTCAGAGGATGTTATTTAGTACTGACATCATCATGCAGACTGTCTTCTTATCCTTAATTTAGAAATATACTTAATATGCCCATACACTGCTGACAACCTCAGACCTTTTCAGATTATGTCCTCCAGCACTAAAATCCTCATCCAGTACTGACATCATCATGCACCACCGACAACTTCATCCAGGACTGACATCCTTATAAGGATTATCCTTCTACATGTAATAATGGTACATTCAGTACTGCCAATTTAGACAAGCTCAGAGGATGTCGTTAAGTATTGACATGGACTTTCAGATTGTCTTTCAATAAGTACTAAAGTCATGTTGACACACTCATCCAGTACTGACCCCCTCAATCAGTACCAACATTATCATCCAATACAAACATTGTCATCCAGTAGTGAAATCATCATCAAAATGTCATCTTCAGCCAGTACTGTATTTCTACAGGTAACAAAGTCCATTCAGTAGTGACAACCTCAGGTGATGTCACCCAATCAAGACACCCCCACCCAGTCCAGTCAATTCCTAGAAAAAAAATCTAGTGTATCACCTTCATCTCACCTCTACAAACAGGCACATAGACATTAAACCAATAGAACAGAACACATTAAATGCTTTAATAATTGTATTTCTAACATTACAGATCACAGGGATGTTTCTTTTGTACTAAGGAATTCGGTACGGTTGCACTGTGCTTTCCCTGGGGTCCTGCCAGTTGAGCGGAATGACGGCAAAGCAAAAGACACAGTGCTGCGTGACTGCTCAGCGGTGGGGAGATCACAGGTGGAGGAATGGAGATGAGAGGAGGAGCAGATGTTGCAAATTTGACTGGTTAAACTGATTGAGATGAGGTGTCATCTCAGCAGTGATGATCATTCACAGAGAGGAAGAGGGAGAGATCTGAGCGGGAAAAGGGCGAAGAAGGTTGGCAGCAAAGGTATGATCTCACCTCTGCAAACATCACTTCTGGGAAAAAGACTGTGACAGAGTGAGACATGAAGGTGTGTTGGCGAACCATACAAAAATGGAAAGGTAAGAAAAAAACTATATTAGTGAGAGCTGGTGTTATGGATGTGCTTATACAGAAAATGTCAATCATATTTTAAACTGTAAAGGTGTGGAAAGAATTGAAAGAATATAGAAAGTGAACAGAGTACACACACAAGATAAAAAGGGTGTTGCAAAAACCCCCTCTAAAAATAATGGCCTAATTCTCAAAATACAGTATATCATTGAGTGGTCACCACTAATTGAAGATGCTTTGGGCCTTTTAGTTCACACAACCTTTGTTGGATCTCAACTCCCTTAAAAAATATGGTGAAACAGACTTTTAAAAATACAATTCCTAAATTTAATTAAATTTTAAAAAAGAGTTAATGGAGAAAAAACACACTTTAAAAACTTCCACATGTTTGATATTTAACCCCTTCATGTCTGAATTGATTTCCAATTATATTAAAAAAGAAATTGATTTTGTTTTTCACTTTGACCGGTCCTACGAGAAACCAGCACTTGTAAAATGTTCTTAGAAATATATAACATAAGCACAAACGTATTGATGCTACAAAAAATACAGGTCTAATGATCTAATTGTTACAGCCGTAATATCATCTTCATACAATTTAAGGAATACATTTTTAAGATAGTGCCTTATTATTTGATCATAAAACACAATTAATTTGAAATTCTCATAAAGTATTGAACATGAAATATTCCCTGTAACAGTGCAATACAAAATGCAGATGTGCACAAAAAATCCAGACATGATTTTGTTCAGGACTTTCATATAAAAAGGAAGGACAGAAAATCCAAATCCTCATTTTAGCCTCCTAAGTCATATTTCAAAGCAGACAGATAGCGTGGATTTTAATGATTGTTTTGTAATCTCCATGCCGAAAGAGGAAGAGCAGGCTTGAGTCAGAGCTGCTCTGTGATCTCTCTGCAATTTTCTGTAGGCTAACAGGACGTCTGATAAGGGTTAATGCACGGCTCACTCTATTATTATGCCAAGACTTTATCAAACTTTAAAGAGGGATATAAAAAAATAATAGAAAAAAGAGCACTTAAAATAATCAGTTATAATTCCGTAATTAATGTCTTTGAGCTTTTCTGACAATTAGGATCTTAATTAACCCAAAATTCCCTTTATGCCAGTGTTACGGCAGGTTATTCTTCATGCTTTCTAGTTAATGTGCATCACTATGATCCATGATGACAGTGGATGATTCAAAGCACAGATCATACTGTTTAATACATTGAACAATCACTGGATTATGAACACCTGGCAGGTGACATATGATCACATACGATGAAGTGCCCCCAACTGGTGGTTACATCATTAATTGGCTCTCAGAGGTTTAGTGCCAGGGTTTCAGCAAGAGCTGCACTTGTGGGTTGTTTCTATACCACAATATCACAACTGTACCATGAGTAAAGGATTCATCAACAAACATCCAGCCAGATAAGAAACATTGTATACACCTTCCAGTACAATACTTGTGTAACCAATCTGAATGACAAGGGTACAACAGGCATAGATGTTGACCACCCGTCAACTAATGCTTTGCAATGGCCAAAGACCAATAGACCTTGGGTATAAGCAATAACAGCAAATGCGGTGGAAAATATTTTGTTAAAAATATTTACCCTGAATTCCAGCGAGATAATGCTATACTAGTACAATATTGTATAAGCAAGCTATGATTTTTGGGGATGTAACGAAACACTAAACCCACAATGCGATACGAGTCACGACATGACACAATATTTTCCTGAATTTCTAAACAACATGAAATTGAAGACAAATTGTTTGTTATTAACCTTAAAATGTTTCCTTTTACTAAACTGTGACAAAAATGTCATTTACTTTTATATTCACTGGATTCATGGTTTGTGTAAAAGAAAAAAAGACAGATGCCAACAGACCACATAGAACAGAGCATTAATGGCTGATGGAGTGGAAAAGAAAATAATTTACCTTGTAGTTTCTACCTAGCGCCAACACACAAGCTACCAAAGCTTGGAAACATGAGTCTTAGTTGTGAACAATTACTCAAACACTCTGCTCGTTAATCTGAAGTACAGTTTGCTGCTGCAGCAACCATTAGTTACAAAATGCAAGAACAAAGCATCACTGGCCACTACATGTCCACCTGGTGGAAATCACTACAGTCTGAGTCAGCGATTTATGACTGTAATGTCTCATCAACATTGCTGGATGGTTGTCAAATATTTGTGGCTTTGATGTTGATGTGTTTTGTGCAATCCTAACCATGTGTTTGCCCTCAAGTGGTACCAAAAAAGTGTGTGTTGATTAAAAGCTGGTCAGTCTTGAGAAAATGTTACACCTTTCTCATAAAAAAAGTTTTATCGAGGAACTTGATGTGAATGTAGAAGAAGGAGCCAAGTGTGTGGTGGCACAGAAGGGCCTGGGTTCTGATTCTTTCTGTATGGAGTTTTCATGTTCTCTCTTTCACTGAGTGGGTTTCAACTAGACGAATTACATTTAGTTTCTTCTAAATCAATTTTCTCTTCTTGGAAAGTTTGGCATTATTTGTAGATATTTCTCAACACCACTTGTTTGAAATCAACATGAATTATCTGAAACTCGTCGATTTTATGACGTGTAAAGTGAAGCTCAAAATGGCAAAGTAAGGCAGTCAAACACCTTTAAAGCTCTCACAGGCCATGTAAAATCACCTTGGCCTTAAGTCTGTATAAATTGATGTAGACGCTCCGGTTTTCTCCAACAAGTTCTTCAAAGACACAAAGCCAGGCAAATTTGGTCTGCTTTGTGTATGCCCTGGGATGGACTGGAAGCATGTCTGCTGGTTAAAAACAGTCCCATATTGTTGTATGTGGTATTTTTTATTGATCATGTGAATATTCTATACAAAATGTAAGACGGAGTAAACAGTGAATGTGTTGGTTTGTAAATGTATGTGAAGTTGAATGTTGCAAGCTTCACCATCCTGTAGCAGCTAGACATGAGGTGAAGATGTGCAAGACACAGATGACCTAACTAGTGTTTAGCCAGTTCAAATGGAGCGAGACCCGTGGCGAAGAGTTACCACAGCAATCAGACAACCTCTCTGTTAAACAATTGAACAGCTGTCGAGAGCGACATCTGTGATCCAGAAATAGAGCTGTTCATTTCACCTGTCTGTCTCACACCTGTGTGCAGGGAGCCAGGGCCGAGCAGGATCCGGGATCGCTGAGACGAGAGCAAGAGATGCTGCTGGCAGGCAGTCACAAGTTCGGAGGACGGAGCATGCACACACGCATCCACACGAATGGAAGAAAGAAAAGGTTTTCACTCACCAATCATGTGATTGGCAACGTGGATCTGGATTTCACGCTCGGTCTCGAAGGTCATTTGGCATTTGATGCATTGATATGTTTTTTTCTGCAAGAGTTAGAGGTTAGTTTAGTCAAGACATGTATGTAAACTTGAACAGATATGTTTTAAGCTTAGTTGAAGGCATTGGTAAAGCCAGAGTGACCAGGAAGTGTACTATCATTATCTAGTGGGTTAGATTGTAGACCCTTCTAAAGCCAACAATAATGCAGTGATGAATTCTTTGTACAGGCCAATATCGGCAAAACAATTAAGTTCCAATTTGTCCTCACTGTCTAATAAAGCTGACAATTTCTGGTAGAGCAAACAGTAGCAATGAAAAATGGGGTGGGGGTGGGGGGGGGGGGGAGGCAACCACAACATGAAAAAGTTGAGCAAAGTTTAACTTTGGCCAAATTAGGAGTAAAGCTGGGTGGTGATTATCAATTAAAACTGTGCAATCAGCAGATTAGCCTAAATAATAATTTCAAATAGAGATACAGAAGAGAAACACCACCACTGGACCAAACTTCCACAAAACTGCACAGGGATCAAAAACAGATGAGCGAATTCCATCCAGACCTTTCTTTAGCAGTAACATATCAGATTTGTGGTAAAAACTTTGTGGGAAGGTATCAAATTTGTCATCATATTAGTGTCAGTTAAACACTGGCAGTCAAACGCCCACAGAGAACTAATGACAAAATTTCAAAATTGCTGTCTGTCTAAACAATGGGTCAGGTATCTAAAAAGAAAATGACTTCTAAATGAAGAAAAAAACAAGTACAAAAAGAAGCACAAGAAAGCTTGAACTGTGATGATTAATTAAAAATGTCAAAATAACCCATGACAAAACTTGTAGGCAATCAGATAGGCCCTAGTTACTAATAACATAAGTAACAAAGACTTACTTTAGGTACAGGTGATGCTTCAGCCACTTTCTTAGCTGCGCTTGTCTCAGGGCTCATTTCAGGATGGTCCACCTGAACATGGTTTTCCAAATCCTCCAGAGTCTCAAACTTGACTGCACACTCTGGGCAGCGTAGTCCAGAAGCCCCCTTTTCCCCCGGCTCCTGAGGAGTCACCACCCCACTTGGTGACTGACCGTTAGTGCCTCGACTCATGCAGCTAGCACACAGCCCAAAGGGCAGGCCATTGACATCCAGCTTAACCAGCTCCTGCTTATTTTTGAACTCTTTCAGACAGAGAGCACACTTGTAGATCTTGTGAGTGGGCAACTGGCCGTTGGGAGACGATGAGGCAGAACCTCCTCCGCCACCACTTCCCCCTGATGAGGAGAGCTTCTGCATGTGAAAAGTGCCATGGATCTTCAGCTCCAAGGTAGAAGTGACAGTCTGCATGCAGACCACACAGCGGAAGCCAGTCAGGGAGTTCCTCAGGTCAGGATGCATCTGGCAGTGTTCAATAAACTCTTCTTCACTCTGGAGGGGCATTTTGCAGATTCGGCAAGTGCCTGTATCAAGGCTCTTGCTGTGAGTGACCTTGTGCTCTGTGAGTGTAAGCAGAGAGGGGAAACGCTCACCGCAGATGGGGCACATGTAGTGCTTGGCTGGTCCACGATGAGTTTGGGCGTGTTCCCTCAGGCCGTTCTCTGAGAAGAAGGTTCTTGAGCAGACATTGCACTTGTGATTGCCCTTGATGAAATCTGCCTTCTTTTTGCGTGATCCTGCATCATCCTCCCCAGGTTTTATGTTATGATCGCGCAACCTGTGATTCTGGAGCAGGGACTCCATGGTGTATGCCGCACCACAGATGTCACAAGCGTACATTGGCTCAGAAGCATCCAGCTCTTCCTCTCCTCCACTGGCTTCATGGCTGTTGGCTGTGTCCTGGGCTTTTAAAAGCATGTTTTGCAAGTCGGCCTGTTCGACCGCTGCAGCAGAACCTCCCCCTCCTCGTTTAGAGCTTTGACTCACACCATTGGGAGTTCCATTCTGACTCCCTCCATTTCCATTTCCATTACCTCCATCAAACATACAGTGCTTCTCTCTAAGATGCTTTTCGAGCAAGGCGATGGCATGGAATGCCTTTCCACAGATGCGGCAGTTGAATTTTTTACTGTGAGTGGTGATATGGCATTGGAGCTCCACCTCGGTCCCAAAACTCTCCCCACAGAATATGCACTTACGGGCTTTGCTGGGAACCCCGGGTACGGTGGGTTGACTCAGGTGACTGTGTTTCACGTGCACCTGAAGCTCACTTTCCTTGCGGAAGTCCCATGCACATGCAGTGCAGCGGTACATCTTCTTCTCATTGCTGTGCTTGACAGCCAAATGGACTTGAATGGAAACCTTGGAGTCAAAGACCTCTTGACACAACGTGCAGTGGTAGAGCACAAAAGTGTGCATATCCAGCAAGTGCTTCTGCAGGTCATCCACAGAAGAAAACTGCTTGTCGCAGCTCTCGCAGACATACTGTGTGGAAGTGGTGGTGTAATGAATGGTCAAGTGCTGCAGAAGGGACTCCTGAGAGTCAAAGTCTTCTTTGTTGCACTGAGGACAGGACTGTCTTCTCAGCAGGAGTTCCAGATGGGACTTGAGGTGCACTTGAAAGCCCTCAAAACTTGTGAAGCGAAGGTCACACTGGTTGCAGGGGTAGTCCCCGTTTGCGCTAGCTGTGGTGTTATCATTGGTGATCCTGTGGCGTTTCGGGGAGGATATTTCCACATCGGAAGAAGCGGGGCTCAAGTCTGCCACTCGTACTTTGCGCTTGTTGTTGGCTAGAGGGATGTTCTTGTGGTTCTCCTTGATATGCTTGGTGAGTTTGAGAAGGGAGCCAAAGATGGGAGAATTGGTGCAATAAGGACAAGAATACACTTCCATAAAGGACTGTGAGGGCTGCAGTACGGGGGATTCCATCTTGGCCACACCGCTCCCACTGTTGCAGTGAGTTTGCTGAATGTGCTCCGTGAGGGAGGATTCTGTAAGGAAACCCATGGAACACTGATTACAGAAGAAAGCATGGTTGCCCTCTAGAGTCGTGGATCCAGCTACTACACCACTGGGTAAGCAATGAGAAACACGGATGTGCTCTTGCAAGCTGTTGATTTCAGCGAACATGTCCGGGCAGTAGTTGCAGTGAAATGCAGAAACGTTACTGAACTGCAAAAGAGGAAAGTTAGATGCAGAGCCCCCATTAGATCGATGAGCTTTCCGCACATGCTCATTCAGATTGTACAGAGTCGGGAGGGTCTCCAGACACATTTGACAGGTATGACTTTGCTGAGGTTTGTCTGCATGAATTGTCTTCAGGTGTATCTCCAGAACTGCCAGGCTGTTAAAATCTCTCTTGGAGCAATAAGGGCAACTATAGTTTACCTTTCCCGACCAGCTTCCATCATCGTGGTCTGAGCCCTGGACTAATTTGCGTCTTCCCTGTGCCGGCTTGAGAGTCGAATCTGGGGTGGATCCCCTCTCAAGTGAGGCACTGGAGTCAGGAGTGGCACTGCTCATGGATGCCACGCTTCCCAATACTGGGTCGGGACTGGCACTGTGGTTGCTGGAGTCAGGCTGGCGGTGGCTGTCGAGGTGGCAGTAGACATCCTCTACGGATGTAAACTGCTCTGCACACATGGGGCACTTGTGTTTCTTGTTGGCATGGGTTCTGTCGATGTGTGTGAGAAGGGTTCCTTCGTCGCTGAAGATCTCGGGACAGTGAATGCACTGTAGTTCGGCACGATCCGAAAGCTGGGGGTGGCGAGTCAGGACGTGCTTCTCTAACTCGTCTGTCTGACTGAAGGTCTCCTCACAGTAATCACACATATACAGGTCCTGCTCTTGGTCTGCCATATCACCTGTAGAACTGTCATGCTTGCTAGGATGCTTTTTCGCCACGTGTTCCTTGTTTTTCCTGTGGGCCTGCATGTGACTCTGCAGCGATGAGGTGGAGGAGAAGCCACGTTTGCAAATGCTGCACTTGAAGGGCTTGCTGGAGCTGTGCGTCTTCAGGTGTATTTTGAGGTGATCGCTACGCGAGAAGGCAGCCTCGCACTCCTGGCAGCTGTACTTCTTGTCACCAGTGTGGAGCTTGACGTGCCGATCCCTGCTGCGCTTGTGCTTGAACAACCGACTGCAAAAGGTGCACTTGAAAGGCAGCTTGTCGCTGTGAATCTGCTCATGGCGTTTTAGGTAGCTGAGGCGACTGAAGGACTTGTCGCAAAACTGGCAGGGATAGGGAAGGCCGGAGCCGCCTTCCTCCTCCCCTGTGCCCAGATCACAGCAGCCATCCCCTAGCATCTGCGATGGTGATGCCACGTCTTTGCTGGAGGGAGAGGATGCCACCCAGGAGAGACCAGGGTCATCGTCACCATCTGCAATAGAAATCACAGACAGAATTAAAATGACGAAGACAGAAAAAAGATCTGTATGAAAGCAAATTAAATACAGCAAATCCATGTGGAAAATATAAATCCGGACAGAAAATACAATTTATTCTTTTATGACAGCAAACATGCTCACCTCTTTTACAAGTTTTAATTTTATGTCTATATTTTATATTTTGTTTTTAGTTTTTAGCCACTAAAATTCACACTTGAGGCCAGTCTCCAGCATGGAAATTCACTTACCGATCTCCGCATTTCTCCACCTCAGTACAGGTGCCCCAGGTTACTAAGTAGGGTCTTTACACAGCATCAGAAGCCAAATCCCCTTTTTTAGTCTGGTCTCAAGTCACAACAACATCTGACCTACACAGTGCGTCATGTATTTAGCACCTCAGCTAACAGCCATCAAATGATAGCAAACGAGTTCATATCTTATTGAGCAGGATGCTCACTGTGAATTGAAATCCCACTGTGGCCCAGACAGAAACAGAATATTTAATCATTGATTGATTCTATATTTACTCCAAACGTGTTGAAAAACCTTTACATCTCACATTCTAAATCTTTCTAGAGACTTCTCCGTCCCCAGGAATTCTATTCAAACACATAACAGAAGCACAAAATAAATGTTAATAATTTTTTCTCTTTCATCAGCATAAGCTGTTCTCATTGCAAATAATCATCCCTCCATATGATTTAACTGCCATGTGCGAGCGCTATTTTCATAAAAATAAATTCATGTGATGAATCGATCCACTTTAAAATGGAGGTGCTCTGCAGAACAAATACATCTCTGTGGGGCATCATGGGTAGACTTTTGTAAAATCCATGAATTATGAATTTACCTCCAAGCAAGCAACTTTAAGAATAGAGATATCAATATAAGGAGCAGTGTCATGTTCATCATTACAAAAACGCTTAGTAGAAAATAGTATTGGTGAAACAAAAAGAGAAGCAGGTGGCAAATATAGACGTAGATCGCGAAAAGCAGAGAGACGCCAAGAACGGTCGATAGTCACACAATAGTGTACTTGGTTCATACATACACCTGTAAGGAAATTAATTGAATTACATGGTGTATAAATCAGCTGGGTAAAAATATATACATTCAGCAATGTGTGTTAATAATTTAAATTTAAATTATTATCTGTTGTTCTTTAACTTTGTAGCATCCTGAATTCCCCAGGTTAAAATCCATCTAGTGGGCACAGCTTGTAGTGCCTGCAGCAGACAAAAATTGTCCATCAAGTCTGCTGGATAGGAACTGACCTGAGAGTACAGATAAAACAAAGTAAATAAAATCTAAAAGATTATCAACTACAATTCGGACCAGCACTAGACTGCACTGGTTTGTGCATCCCAGTGGCTATGGTGGCACCCAGTTGACCAGTTTCAACTGCGGTTTCGAACCCGGGACTTCAGAATGTCATTGCTGGTGTCCTAGCTGCGTCACATGGGTGCTTATTATTTACACTAATATATTACATTATTTAAGTAACTCTATGTAAATTCTCCAATAATCACAAGGAACTCAAAAATGTTCCATCACATTGTCCCATCACACCAACCTGTGCTTCCTAGTCCCATCACGACACTCCCTCACTTCACAAGCTTTTTAGTCCATGTCAGGACAAGACACATCACAACCAAAAAACAAGTGACAAGGTGGTAACAGTGCCATGGCGGCCGAATGAAAGAGCCCAAAATAAAAGCGCATAAAAGACACAACCGTGGTGAATTCTTTAGCAACACAATAACACAACGGCCCCTGATCTGGACACTGTGGCGTCAAAGGCTAGGACACTGTAAGGGAGAACATTTACCCTGACAAACAGGTAAGTCTTCCAGCTGTGGGACAGATTCACATGCTACCACCACACAAAAGGATGAAGCTAGAGAAAGAAAAAAATACAAAAAATTCCATTTAATGTGGTCATTCTGGCAAATTATAAATCTATTAATGCTTATTTGATCTGTCTAACCACAAGAGGATGAGAGAAATCACTTGAAAAAAATGGGGAGATTATAGTCATTAAATAGCCTTAATCCTCAGAAGTATGGCTGTCGGAAAATGGGAGATCACATGGCTTTTAGGGGGCTTTTGTCATCCATCCACCGGGAGACTTGGCAAGAGCGCTAAACAGTATGATTTTTTTTGTGAAAAGTTAAATTATAAAAGAAACAGAGAGAAAATAACTAAATGGACACAAAAACCTCAACTTTATTTGCGAATACTGCTATTTTCTACTGTTTATCCCAACTGTAAATCCCTATCTGCCAGTCTTTCTTGTCCCTGTGTCCATCTTTCATTTCATGACTTATTAGCAAACTATCCTGGTTCCTTCCCTGCAGCGCTGGCTTTTGACTAACTCACACATCTCAGGTGGAAGGGTGGAATACAGGGCCGAAGGGTGTCATGGAGACATATCCATACTTTAATGTCTCGAGGTAGGCACGCCACCCTGCCTTGATCTTACACCTGATAATTGGTGGACAAGCTCACAAAAGAACCCATCGAACATGCCTGATTGGTGGACGTCTCACTAATGGAGGTTTGAGAGTGCCTCTCCCTCCCTGTTCACACCCCCATGCTGCCGATAGACCGGGCCAGAGTCGGACCACGCTGGTCTGGCTAATAGGCTGGCCAATCTGCCAAAATGCCAGGTTGGAATTGTGGCAAAAAGCAGTAATGAAGATGTGCCCAGTCTGACGTCTTGTCTCCTCCTCATCATCAGACATAAAGACAGAGGAAGAGTGAGAGAGGTAGAATAAGAGAATAAATGAGAAGGAGAATGATCTTCATTTTTCACCACCACAGAACCAGCCTGGGGCCAGCTCTTTGGTGAATGTCAGTCTGGCTGGTGTGTGATCATTAAGGTTTGGACACATTCAGAAGTTCTACCTACTGACAACATGAAGCTCTGAATCCCCCTTTATTAAACAGATTAAACTGATATAAAACAATTCAACAAACAAGCTTTTGCAACAACCTTTCAGAATTGTTGTTCAGAATCTTTCAGAAGACTCATTTTATTCCACAGATAAGGAAAAATATTATGACCACTACAGAATAGGCCCTTCATTTTTCTCTCTTCTTACATCAACTTTGAGAATAAAATGTCCACCTGTTGCCTGATATATTCCACCTACTACCAGGGCAGGGTAGCCTAATGGTTAAGGTACTGGACTAGTAATCAGAAAGTCCCTGATTGCTCAGATTGTCAGTGATTTGAGACTGGGATGGAGGTGCTGCGATAAGAAGATAGTCAGTGTTATTTCATTTCACTTTTAGACACAAACTTTGTAGGCAATAAGTTTTCTTCTACCTGCAAGCTTTTTACACAAACACTGAATAACTGTCTAAAGTTTTCGAGTCATTAAGTCTTTATTCTGCTGGTAGACACATGCCTTGATACTTCTTGATGGCTTGCTTTTAAAAGACAAGTCCATGTTTAAGTTAAACACAATAGCAGTGTTTACAACCAAGAATGACCAGATTCATGAGTCAAATCTTTCCCTAGTCACATTTTTCTCCCCACCACTTACTTTACCTTTGATTCTGGCCCCCTGCCCATGCCTCTACCATTCCCAGCATTCTTCCAACTCAGCCCTGTTCCCCTGGCCCTCTGCCTACTGCCCCGGGTGAGAGAGCTGCACTACAGGAGGCAGAAAAACAACTTTTACCCTGAGTTCCCACATGATCACCCAGTATTCTAGCTACACAAACCAAAAATGTAGACAAATCTTGGTACATCTTCTCTTGCTTCATGTGAATTATGATAATTTTATATATTTTTTCTTTATTTATTATTTGTGGTTAAGAGCTTAAAGCTCGACCAGGCCTCACTTGTAGATGTCTTCTTTTTTCCATGCCTTTAAAGAACAAAAAAGACCAAAGCAGAAGGGGGTATCATACAGGAGTAGAGTCTTTTCTGGGGAAAAACCCACATGCACATTCATGCACAGAACCGTTCAAACTCCAGTTTGTTTTGAAGTTTACACGACTCTCTTGTTAAAGTGCAGGAAGTCAGTCAGGAATCAAATCCTGAAGGATATTCACCCACAAATCACTCACAGACATGGTCACAGAACAGGCGGTCTGTCAAGGGCCAGAGTCCTGGCGGACACACAAACACACATGCTGCCCACAGTCCATATGTAGCACTTGGCACCCAAAAGAATCTAAAGCAGCCGGCTTCGTTCCCAGGGCAGAAGGTGAAGGGCAGGGGACCGGAGGCCCAAAGCTGGGGATACTAAGCCAGCTGAGAATTGTCCCCAGAATACCCCCACTCCCATCCATATATACCCATGAGAGGGTGGTCAAAATGAGGGCTAACTTTACAAACTGAACAGATCCAGAACAGGCCTGCAGAGAGTCAGCTCAGTGTCAGAATCGAATCAGCAACAAGAATCAGGGACACCTCCCAAGTGATCATGCAGGTAAAATAAATTTCTTAAACACGCTGATGTTCCTAAAACAGGTGCACCTTTTATGAGCCCAGTACCTTCCTAAAAGGTATCTGTGACTAATATGCGGAAGAGATAGTTCAATGTAAGGGTAAGGCAAAGAGAGAAGAAGACAAATCAAGGTTGTGTAATGACAAGGGCACTGGCAGTGGTTAAGAGGCGTTTGACTCCAATGCAGTGTGGTGTGTGTTAACGATGGGGGCCTGCACCGTTAAACAGCTGCACATTAATTACATGTGAAGTGTACCAAAACAAGTCTCTCCTCTGCTCTGGCGTCAGCAGGCTAAGACATCTGGCATCTGCTCCGGCTCTTTACGGTACGTCTTCTTCGGCATCATCTTCCCTCCGTTTTTCACGCTGCTCCTCATTTTCTGCCCGATCCGTCTTGTTTACCCCCTTCTGACACAACACATCCTTTAAGATTTGTTTGCTCTATCTTAAACTCCTTTGATGACCGTCTCACGAAGTCTCAGACGCTCTCGCTCTCATCTGAGCAACCGAGTTACCACTAAACACACAGTCAATGGGAAACAGCTGTCTACCCACTCATGCATGGTACCAGGGTAGCAAAAACCTCACTTACCCCCACCCACTTAACCTGATCCTGCACACCTGGAATAAAGAAGCGCAAAGACACCTTTAGCAGAGTCGATAGAATGGTATTCCTAATTCTGTGGATACATATCAGCACTGTGTACGAAGAGACACACTCTAATCACTGCACTCGTCGTCTTGTGCAGGCCCCATCAAACATCCAGGAAAGGTCATAATTGCATCAGTTATTAGAGAGAAAAACCCTATTCGGCTTACTCCCACCCCTATAAAATCAAGAGGCCAATCATTGTTCATTTACCTCTCAACCAAGCTGATGTATGCACAATCCCCGCTCTGGTGTTCAGTGTGTCTTTTGTGGTTGCGCCACCTGAGCGACTGGGCGCTCATTTTTTATTATCCCCTTTTTAGTTTGTAGAATTGAGCATTTGCACAGGGGTTCAACATTACACTGGGTTTGCCCTCTTGCTCTACCGAACTAAGTCATTCTCAGGAACAACCTTTGCAGACAAAGCTGCCTGTAATGAATGACCTTAAGCCAAGAGTTGAGAGTTGAGAATGAAAGTAGATTGGTCAGCATGTACGTTTATGGACGATAGCTCGTCTCTGCCCATCTCTGATTTTTCTGAAATCAATCAGCCAAACCTTATTGTTAAAAATACAGTAGCTGGTATGCCTGCAGGCTGCAACACTACAGAGTGTGGGGGGCTATTAGAGAATGTGTCATTCTGATACAAATATGTGTGTGCATGTGTGTGTGTGTGCTTTTGTCCTCAACACAAACACAGTAACACAAGTGCATTATGTCTCTTCTGTAGCTACATTTTTAAACAGTTAACTGAGTAACCTGGCCTATTTAATTTAATACCTGTTTTAGCATAAACACCTGCAGGTTGGTATAGATGACGATGTCATAACAGCTTAAGTTACACTTAGTGAGCATTTGTTAATAACAATTCCTTAGTTTCTGCACTCACATCACTAAAAAGACTCCCAGATGGAACTCATGATCATATGTGTCGGTCATTTGGAGACGTTCTGTGTGTTTACAGTCTGTCTGGGACCAGCACACCCCCTCTACAGGAAGATAAATAAAACTGCAACTGCTATATACAAATGCAGCTTGTGCTGGTACATGATGGAGGTTAGCAGCAAGGGACTGAATGAATAAAGTGGGGGATGCAATGGTTTCCCCAAGTGGTTTTAGAGCCCAAGAGAGCCCCAACACACAGACAAGCTAAAAACCTCATGCCCAGACTGGAGCCCCATAAGCTATAAAAGTCCCCTGGGAGTAAAGGAGTAAGAAGAACACCTGGACCTACTATTAGTGCAGACAGACCCTCATGCCAGATTAAGATGGGATACATTTATGATCGCTAGACCACAATAATTTACATTTACATCTTTAGTATTACATTACAGTGTACATTCTAAGCAAATTAAGTTTAAGGGCCTTGCTCAATGACCCAACAGCAGCAACCTGGCAGTAGTGGGGCTAGAACACATATCATGGGTAGTTATCCATAGTTAGCCGAAAATAAACCTGAAGCTGTGATACCAATACATCTGATAAATCTGGCTGAAATAATTCAAACTCAAAAATAAGATCAAATAAACTTGTATTGTACTACAAAACAACATACATTATTCCCATATATGCAGTATAGGGTGAAGGAGACACCTGGTGTGCAGTAGAAAGGGTGGGAGGGATAATTACTGTGGTATTACACTGCACACTCCCCAAGGGGACACCAGAGCACCCAGCCAGGTTCAAGGACAAGCAGAAGTGCCCCCATGTCCCTGTTATCTCTCCTCCAGTCATGTCCTTCTCTAAAGCATCACACATGCACTACATCATACAAATCTTTTTGTTCAACTGAGTGAATTATTTTTCAAAGAAATACAAATATTCTGTAAATCATATAACATTTTTACATTTAAATAATTTAAATTTATTTAATTGTTAAATTCTATTATAATATTAAATGTTTTATTTCATTATTTAATATTATTATTGTATTTTTTTTAGAAATTCCAATACATTTTGTTGAAATACACCAATTCATAACACCTAATTCTAATAAATACATTTCATGTTTATTTGATTAAAATAATTATATTCAAATTGTAATATTATAGTATTATTATAGAAGTACATATATTTTATTGAAATGCGCATATTCTATGTTTCACACTCATAATATTTAAGATTTTCAATATGTTTAAGATTTTTTTTAAATATTCTTATGTTATTATGATACAAGTATATTGTATAGAAATATATAAAAAAAAATTATACCATAAAAATGATTTAGTAATTTTATTTAGTTTTTTAAAAAATTGTATTTAATATTATTATTCTATTGCACATAGAAAACACAGATATTTAAAGCAATACAAACATGATGTATATCATTTAACCTTTTTTTTTATTTTTAAGTAGTGTAATGTAATATTTTATATATTTTTTATT
>JAYDZG010000009.1:17726552-17738682 GCA_034509265.1 Microcambeva bendego | reverse complement strand
GTAAGCAAATGGGTGGGGCTGGACATTTGTTGGAAGAGGATCAGAAACTTCAACCGGGGCAGCCTTGAACCCAATTAAGAATCCTTGGGACCAACTCAATTATTGTGTTAAATCTGTGGTTCTTCCCACACCTCCTCCAGCAGATGCACTCTAGTCAGCATGGCTCCAGACAGACATGTGTTCTGTGTCCAGACATTGCTCCACAGATATTCTGGATATAAGCAAGTGGTCATAATAATGTGACCTGGCAGTATATGTAAAATACATCTTAGTGGAGGAACAGGGTGGATAAAGAGTTTTTTTTAGTGATTCCAGACTTGGTTAGCCAAAATGTGTACATAAAGAGTTAGGCTGGCAGTAATATTGACTGCTGGTATATCAATGCAAGGCTAAATGCTTGATGTTTTGTAAACAGTATGCCTGTAAAAAGCCAAAACCATTTATCCTAAGAGGTGTCCACATACTTCATGCCCTCTTGTGTAAATTGAAAACATTCACTCTAGGCGATATGTATACATTACATAGACATTTTATTCTGACATGGCTTTAACTCGAAACCAGATGAGTGTCATCTGCCATGTACGTGTTTTAATTAAAGCAGGGTGGCGGTATTCTCTAGGGTGGCAGAAAGTGGTTTTATTGACAGCTTTGCAATCAGTTAGGAAAAGCTTTAAAGCCGCTACATGATCCCAGTGCTCGTATAGCCGTGGCTGCCTATCAACCCTTTCACAATGGAACTCTCTTTTCTGTGCTGAAAGACCATAATTAGCCTGATTGTCAAAACGGCCATGCTCTTGTCTGCATTATTGCGTTTTTCGGAGTGACAGGGGTTAATAGCTGGAGCAGAATTTAAACACTATTAATGTCAATAGATACACTCAAGAATGTTAAAAAGGTAATTTTCCCCAAATATGTCATGTGGTCTCATAATTGGAGAATTTAGCAGTTCCAGGTGGGATCCCAAACAATACAATTGAAGCTTAGTGTCAGTAACAATAATCTTTTTTTCTATCAAACCATATTTTACAACCCCAAATAAGTAAACTTTGACAGCATGCAGATGACTTTTACTTTTATTTCATTGTAGACACAATGAACCAAATGTAAGTTTTTATCTGGTCACCATAATTTCATTTATTAGTGAAACTTTAACCACTTTGAAAAGTTGTCATCTCTTTTCACCAAAATTAAACCTTTTTACACAGAGGATAATTTATTTAAGTTAGTTGTTCATGTTTTGTCTCATTTAATTAAGCCATTTAGCCATTTATGGTTAATATCACCTTTTTGGAACCACATTATAATTTAGTTTTTCACCTAATTATTAGATTGCCCATCCCAATTTTCTGATTGCAAACCAGTATAAACACAAGACTGGAACCTAGCCTAAAGTTGCATCAAACACAATGTCTGATCTTAAACAGCCCAATGATAAAAAACATATTGAGGGGAACATGGATTGCATTTATTCTCAATAGTTATAACATCGGACTCTGTCTGTACTTTTACCACTTACAGATTTAGCATTATGGTTAGCACTAATGAGAACAACCCCAACTTCTTCTTGACAATCTCCATTACCCAAGTCAGGAAAGAACTGAAGAGGATTAATCCTAGTAAAGCTGATGGGCCTGATGCCATCAGCCCCGTGGTACTTCAAACACATGAAGACCTTGCAGCACTAGGGAATCCCTTCCTGTTTAAAAAGACATAATGCATTATTCCTGTTCCAAAAAAGGGAATCCATTCTGCTTAAATGGTTTACGGTCTTTGATCTGGCCTCCCATATCATCAGGTTTCTTGAGAACATTTGAGAATATTGTTTAATTTTGAATTTCCACAAGGTTTAATGTTGTCTGGTCCCAGATCACAGCATTCCAGCCACAAACGTCATAGTATCAGAAGTAATACAGCTTCAGTCTCATTACTTGGTACTATGTCATTGTATGAAGGAAATAGACAAATGTAAATCCATATAGAAGGGAGATTTTACTTACTACATTTTAATTTATGGTAATAATGTACATATTTTAATTTTATTGTCAGGGGTAGCATGAACAATAACAAACCTCAACCTGAACAGCTCAGAAAAAAATGAAGGAAGCACAATGAAACATCCTGTTTGATGTATGTATTATTCCTGTTACAAAAAAGGAAATCAAATCAAAATCAAAAGGATACAATTAATCAAATCAAAAGGATAAATCAGAATTGAAATCTGATGATCACAATATGAAGTTGCAGTATGAGGATGAATACAAGGCTCCCCAGAATGGCTGCAAACTACACAGATCTTCTAAAAAAAAAGGAAGAAAGGAAACAACCTGCCAACTGCTCTGCATCCTCTGGGGCAACTTAGTCATCCAGGGTGGTTCCCTTGATGCCCCAAATGATTGAGATGCTATTCTGTCATTCGCCAAGCAGAGCAGGTAGGCTTTTACCTGTGTTTGTCTCAAGTCACAAGTACTGTAATTCTACAGTTCTTCCCGTACCTGACAAGCACCCATATAGAATAATGCTGACACCACCATGTTTAACCTTGGAAGGTATTAAGGTGCTATGTAATGTGCCGTCCCAGATATAGTGCTTGCTCTTCTGCCCAAAGAATTTAAGTTTTTCCCCCAAAGAATTGGTTCTCCTGAAAATTTATCCAAAATAAGTTTTAGTTATAACAGGTTTGATATATATTTTTTCTAATAATTAAGTATAAAAACAGATGAATCCCTATGAAGTAGACTCATCTCAATGCTAATTAAAGTAAATAACTAATTGGAGTGCCACAGAAACTGTATACTTTTGTGAATAAAGGATTTCAGATCATGGACGAGCCACCACAAATATATCCAGCCCCTGGAATACTGAAATAATATCTAGAGTAAAGTGTGTGACAGAAAAACCCAAGAGTAAATAATAATTATAGAAAATAATAAAATAAAGTAAATAAACTAATTAGCAAAATTAGTCGCTATATTTTGTCGATCAGTTCACAGATCTTTTTGTAATATATTCTCTAAAACATAAGAAACTGAACAGAAAGGCTAACTGCAGTTTTCTTCTCACCTCCAAATACAAAAAATGCATCTACTGGTGCCAACTCCTCACATGTTGTGTCTAAAAGAACTATGACTTAATACTTGGGTAATGTGTGGGTGTACCCCTGCTTACCTGTCCAAAATACACAAAAGAAAATGATGTACAGTCAATTGATATGTGACTATAGCTACTCAACACAAAGCTCACATAATCACCTTGGGGTCGTAACATCTGTGAGCAAAAGTAAAGGCCTCTGAATACTTTCTGAACCCACTGAAAATTAAATTAATTAAAGTACAGCATGCTCACAAATGTAAAGTATTTATAATTTTTTGGAGGTGTTCGAAAACTCTGACAAAATATGTATTTATTTATTGTTGGTTAACAATGCTGTATACTATTCATCATTGCGGTTGGGCCTGATAATTTCAGAATCAAAAATACTTTATTGACCCCAGAGGTACATTTCAGTTATTACAGTGGCAACCATTTATATAAAATAATGATTTTAGAGAGAAATTTACAATATGTACACTAAAATACTTATAAACACAGTAAAGGCAGTGGCTGTGACAATAAATATTGAACATAATGTTTAAGCAGTTAAAATTATTATTAAACCTTCCAGTTACTCTATGAGTTCTGAGTTAACTCTGGTTTCACCATGGTTTGGTTTTAAGGTAGGATTTCCAGCAATAAGTTATTAGGATTAACTAATGGTGACTTTTTTGTGCCCATATATATGGCTAATTTGACTTTGATGTTCTAGAGGCCTGTCCAGATGTTAAACTTGACATAATCTGTATGTTTGAAGGGGGAGGCTGTTCAGGGATTTTCAGGGACTTTGCACCTGCAATGGCTACTTCTATTATTTGATCCAGGGGCTGAATGCAAAGTGGAGAGTGGTTAGTGTTTAAGGCAACTGGTGACCTTACAGTCTTCATACAGATGTAAAGGGTGATTGTCAAGGAGTTGGTGGAGGCCCCACAATGGATTGACCTGGTATGTGTTACTGCATCGCACATAGTGATTCTGCGGAAATCAATATAAAGTGATGGTAAAAATAAATAAAGTGAACATTGTTTCCAGCTGACTCACAGATAGACAGACACATTCTGTATGGTTATTCTACATGTTAAAAAGTAAACAAACACCTTATCGTTGAGTTCATGGTTTTTACGACTACTTGACTATTTTTGAAATTTAAATTTATCGGCCATTTATGATTATTTGTAGGATTTAACAAGATCCTTCTAGTTTCAGTGGAAGATTTTCACAAAAATTTATAATCTTAAAATCTGTTCATTGAGAAAGCTTTGCAAGACACTTGATTAAATCCTGAAGGTAATGAAACCATTATTAAATAATTATTACAGGTTTTGCAAGATTACTATCTTGAAATATGGAAACATATTCATAAAAGAGTGTTCGCTCATGTTTTAAATTAATTGTGCAGCACTGGTCCTGGGTTCTATTTCCAGTTGGGGCAGTGCAGGTCCTTTCTGTGCAGAGTTTGCATGTTCTGCCTGTGTCTGTGTGGGTTTCCTCTAAGTTATCTGGTTTTTCCCCACAGTGCAAAAACATGCAACCAGGTTAATTAAAGACACTGAATTGTCCTATAGGTTCATAGCCTATAGAATTAGGCTAAATAAATAAATCAAGCCCAAATAAATAAATCAAGATCTGCTGTGGCGACCCTTAACGGGAGCCACCGAAAAAAAGTAATCATGATAATTATATTTATTTTTATTTTGTTTGTGTTTCCTATCCTTTTGTGTTCACATATCATCATATTAACTCAATGTGATATACTTCATCACTTATGTCTGATCAGTTTTAAAAACTATTTTAATATAATGTTTAAAAAAGACATTCAACCACATTATTCATTTTTAATGATACATACTATAATGCATTGGATTTTTCAGGACTGAAGAAGAGTGTACAATGTTTTGTGAAGTTTAATTTGCATTTTATTAATAATTTTGGACATTTTCATTGAAAAAAATAAATACACACACGCGTGCACAGTACTTGCGCCCTCCAGTGGTCCTTTAAAATCCACGCTTTTTAGGAGCTGCCACGTGACGTCACGCTGAGAAATAATTTACAATTAAATTATTAATTCATTATTCCTGGGCATTGAGGTGGTTGACAAATTTTCAAGAGCGTCAGAACCAAAAAGGAACTACTGAATCACATTAAGTCCACAGTAAGTTACTATGTTACTATGGCAAACACATAATACTAACGGCAGTGTTATGACAGGCCTTGTGGAAGTACTCAAGACAAGAAAGATAAAGAATAAACAATGCTGTCAACATCACATCGTGGATTACTAGTCTATGCTAGTCTGCGACAAGCGACAAAAATTTTGGAGAAAGCTGACCCATCTGTGCATCCAACCATTATAAAGCAATGATAGAATGGTGACATCCAGTGATATGAGTTTTCAACATGTTCCCTCTATAATATCATCCTGCTGGCGATCAGACTTTTGTTTTTATAAATGTTTATTACTTTTGGTTTATCATATAAATCTACCAAATATTTTTACCAAGTGCATTTCTAGGCATGATATTTTCTTTAATCCCCATAGACATATGTCCCATTAGACATACAACCTCCCTGCAACGTTGTGTCAAATTTGGAAATATGGTTGATTACAAGATTGAGTGTCTGCCTTAAATGTAATAATGGAGAAATAATGTGGTATGTTGCAGTTGGTGCAAAGGAAGTTCATAAAAAACCCACGATGCACCGTTACTGTTTTTCTTGAACACTTTTATTGTTGTGAAAATATCTCAGAGCAGTTTCTCTACCTTATTTTACAGTATATAGTAACTGTAGCACTGGGAAAGAGCTGGTAGAGCACGTGCCATCCACGTGTTGTGGGTAAAATCTTAAGGCATCATACTCTATAAAACTGGCATCAGAAGATAAATAATTAAACATTTAAGTCACCCAAGCAAAAACAAGCAATAGCTTTATAGTGTTGTGTGTGTGTGTGTGTTTGGGGGGGGCAGCTTGAAGTGAATCACATTGTGCTCTTTTTAGATGATTTCGTATGATAAATTATTTAAGAAAACATAAGCTTGGAAGAAGAGGAAGAAGAAGAAACGACATCTGGGGCACACACAGATGTTAACATCATGCTCACTCAAACTACACATATGTAGGTATGTACAAGGTATGTATGGCACTGACACATTTTTGGCTAGTGTTCCTTTTAAGTATATTTTAAACCAATAGTTTAATGTATAGGTATAAAGAAATGTAAAAACCAAAACAGCCATTGACTTTGCCTTCAAATAAATTTTACAAGCATGTATTTCACATACAGTAGAATGAAAAGGGTCTTATTGTACAGCTTAGATGATGATGATTATCCGATTAGTCGCAGCCGACTCTCGGTCACTTGATGGATCATCAATGCATGAAGTATTTCGGCAATGATTGTGGAGTAGTTTGCCATTGCTTTCTCCACCCCTCCTTATCGACCGGCATGCAGCTGTTTTCCAGTTACATGGCTGGGTAAATCTTTAGGACGATTCAGTGTCTCCAATTAACCTGGTAGCATGTCTTTGGACTGTGGGAGGAAACCCACGCTGACACGGGGAGAACATGCAAACTCCACACAGAAAGGACTGAGATCGCCCCACCCGGGGATTGAACTCAAGACCTTCTTGCTGTGAGGCGACAGTGCTACCCACTAAGTAATTAGGAATACAATAAACATATTTTACAAATATATTTTATTTTTACATGTATTTTTATGAATACTGTTATTTAATTATTTTTATGTGATATTTGATATTATTATTTAGCATGATTTAATTGTTCTGTGCATTTTGAATAATCAGCGCTTTAATGGCTTTCCTTACATGACATGAATATGATTATATATAGTCTGATAGCTATAATACCTGAGAAACTGGCAACCCAGCGTGATTAATATTTCACCTAGCACTTTGACACCTATTTATTACCAGCACTGATTATTTTCTAATCCCTACCTGCCATACAAAGAAACTTTGTAAGTACAAAAAATACTCATTGCGCACCTTTTGTTCCTTGGTGCACTTTGTCAGACCCCCTCTGCCTCCCTGTACCGAATTTATCAATCAAAAAAACACTCCTGTCGGACCCCCACTAACCAGATGACGTTAGGTGTCGGACCATTCCTAGCACCACAATGACACTAACATGAAAATGACATAGTAGTGTGTGGTGTACTTTTATGACTCAAGTGAGTCGAGCATTGTTCAGATTCAAAAGAAATGTTTACACTTTCTGCCCAGTTTATTAGGAACACCCTTTTGTTTGGTCATTTATCCGTGCAGATGTTCTGATCACATGATCAGCATTAACAATGGGCTGATTAAAAATCCCAACACTTATATCACAACACTACACACTACTAGGTCAGTGGGGAGCCTAATGTAGACCATATTGGCTGATAATGCACATCTGAATAGTAGATGTATTTAGGAGATAGGTGTACCTAATAGAACGATGGTTTATATACAAGCGTGGAAAAAATGATCTGCTTTTTAGTTGTATCATTTCTGGGTATGTATTTGACCAAAATGAGCAACGTTATTTTATTCTTGGGGTTTTCTTTATCGTATTGTAGTTTATAGAACAATACGACACTGCTCATTTTGGTCAAATACACCCATAAATCGTAAATGTAGAGGAACTGATAATGTTAAAGTGGTCTTTTTTCCCCCAAGGTTGTATGTATGTGGAATGCAAAACCCTCAAAAAAGAATTGCACACAGTTTTATTGCATAGAATTATAAACCTGGCAACACATTCGACTGGGTGGCATTGAATACAGCGTCCATGAGTTTTATAAGTCATGAAAGGTTTCGTTACTGTGTGCTTACCTGCAGGGCAGTGGTTGGTGCGGTGCTCGGTGAGGTCCGCCAGACACTCAAAGTCCTGTTGACAGTTGTCACAGGTGAAGATGGAATCATCGTCCAGATCTTCTTCACCTGCTCTGTCATCATGGCTGGTCACACTCTGCTCACCGTCTTCTCCTCCGACTTTGTCCTTACTGTCGGACTCTTTCTCAGGCACGGCTGCAAAAACAGAGACGTAAAAAAATAAAGTAATACAGGAACAGCAGCACAGAAAAACTAGAAACTGGCTTCTGTTAGGCCCATACTCATCAATTGCTTGTATTGTATTCAGTCATGACTTAAGTTTCTTTGGTTATAGATGTATTTCCAAAACTGTGTCGACACTGCAAGCTTTGTCGAATCCCATTCGAAGGCCAAATGCAATATGGTCTATATTACAGTACACTATACTTTTTAAACTACACTATGCTGTACTCTACTTGACTACTATACAATACTAAACTACATCTAATCTACTATACTCTAAAACACTGTACAATATTCTGTTTTCTATAGTACTACACTAAACAGTTATAAACTATACTGTGCTGCTATGTTGTACAAAACTATACTTCACTGTTCTGAACTACACTACATGTAATCTGCTACATAATACTAAACTATACTTTACTGTACAACACTAACACATATAATGTGCTATAAAACACAAATCTAAACTACTCTACCCTACATGTAATTTCCATTGCTATCCAAAACTACCCTTTACCGCCCAATATTATACTTAACTGCATCTTACTGTGTAGTACTACTTAATATATTATACTATACAAAACTATAGTATATTGCACTATACAATACTGTACTTACAATATGAAATTAAACTTAATTATACTACACTACACTACATTTTGCTATTCTATACAAAGGTAGCTGTGACCTGGTGGTTAGAGAACTGAGCTTGTGATCAGAAGGTTGCCAGTTCGATTCCCAGATCGACAGGTCACGACGGAAGTTCCAATGCGCAAGGCACCTAACCTCTAACTGCTCCCCGGGTGTCATGGAAATTTCCCTGCAGATTGATTAAAAGAGTATTCTAAATCTAAATCTATTCTTTAACGCCCTACATTATACTTTAATGTACTGTACTATACTATTCTAAGCTATAATTTATTGTACTACACTATACTATATACATATTTAACATACTATACTATTCAGAGTAATTTAATGTGTTGTACTATACTGTACTGGAAGATACTATACAGTACTGACCCATACTTTACAGCACTACACAATGTACTGTGCTATACTATACCATACTACACTAAACATTTCCTTTTTATACTGTTCTACACTTTTCTGTACTAAACAATATGGTAGTATAGAAAACGATACGATAACTATATGGGAATATATCACTACACTACACTATACTAAACTATACTATGCTAAAGTATACTACCCTACTGTACTCTATTCTTTCCTTTACTTTAGTATAATGTTCAGTTCAGTTCATTTTCTTAAACCCCTTATCCTAATTAGGGTCGGGGAGGGGTGCTGGAGCCTATCCCAGCTCTTCAACGGGCACAAGGCACATAGTAACACCCTGGATGGAGAGCCAGTCCATCGCAGTTTGGTATAACGAACTGTACTATATTATATTAAACCATACTATTCAGTGCTAACCTATATTACAACACTATATACAATATAGTCATGCCCTGATAATGTTTGGTATGTTCTTACCATGTCCACTTAAGTTCCCTTTGGATATTTTTGTTTTTCCCAACCTTTTAAAAACATGCAGTAGGTGAACTTGCTATTCTAAATTCGAGCATGCCAAACTTGTCACGACTGGAGCGACCTTGACCAGGACCAAGCCGTTATTAACTGTAATTAAAGCAGATAAATGAACAAATGAAAGTTATCCAAGCATGTTTTGTTTAGCCTATAAACAAGAGATCAGATGCAGAACGGTACATGTTTGAAACGGCGCACCTGTACCGACAGTAATTAGATTATTAGCGTAACACCGTGGCATATCACACATGGCGTCCTGGCAGTCCTGAAAGCAGACCTGCACCACACACCCACTCGCAGCACCAACATCCACCAGCCCAATCCTCCTTCTGCCATTGTGGCTCCATTTTCACACCTTATTATCACATTAAACGCTGCGCTCTGAAAGGACCGCACATGAGACCTCAATGAGAGCGCAGGAGAAAAAAGAGGGGGGGATCGAGAGATGGGGAAAAAGACATTGATGAAGGAAATAATGTAATAAGAGTCAAAAGGAGCTCAAACATAAATGCGGCAAAGGGAAGGGGGGGAGAAAGGAGGAATTAAAAAGAGGAGGAGGGCAGCACTGTGGCTCCCCTGGGTTAAACATCCTGTCTAATCATCCTGGACTTGTGCAATCAGAAGGGAAGCAGGAGGTGGCCATTCCTGCGCTTGCTACACTCTGATCAGCGGCTCTAATTTGCCCGGGAACTATAGCGCTAATCGCTAATGGAGCCTGGAGCCCGGGAGAGGTCCCGGCGAGAGCCGATGGATCACTTTGGGCACTGGCCCAGTTCGGACTGCGGGAGAGCTGGATTGGAGACGGGAGGGGAGGGGTGCGCTGGGAAGCCATGCGGTGGGGGCTTGAAATAGGTATTTTCGAGTACAGGGGGTGCTGAGGTGCTCTAGATTTTTGTCGTCCATCCGGTGGGGGTGAAGTTGGGAGCGTTTGGAGGTTTGGGGTTGTGTGTGTGTATGGGGGGGGGGGGGGGTGATATGGCCATCTGTCCAGTCGTGAGAGTGCCGTCTGGACAGGGAAGAGAAGGCCCCTAACTGACACTACAGTAATAGTGGTCCTGTGCTGCTGTTTTACACATTTACACACACACACACACACACACACACAAAGTGTGCTAACGTTACTATTTCATCCATGAGAGGTTCTAATCTCAGAGCAAATGGATAGTGGCACTAACTCGCTCACACACACTCTCAAACACACACCATCTTTCCCCAAGGTGCCCTGATGCCAGAGGTATGGGCACTGCCAACCGAGGCACATGCCAGCACAACCTGCTACCATAGCAACAAGGGAGGAGCCAGATGGGACCTCACTCTGGCCCTTTGCTACCTCTGTTCCCTCCATCTTCATCTTTTTCGATCCAAACCAGCCCGGCTCATGCCACCCAAGTCCGCAGGACGGCAGCCGGAATATAAAAGCTTTTGGCATGTCTTTCCCAGCCACAACTGCTAAGCTCACTTAGTGTTGTTTCACCTCCATTTTTCCTGCTCACTATCATCCCCTGTCCTCTTCGAAATGGGGGGTCTCATGAGGGGGTCTCCACAACATACTATATTTAGACGGCTATATCGCTCTCGGTGTGGACTAGATTGATAGACATGTGTTGGGCACCCCAGCTGCACTCTTGCTAACTCCAGCCGAGGCCCTGTTATTAACACACACACACACACACACACACACACACCAGACTATATATTACTGGGCACTGCTGAGGATCTATCTACAGGTGTGTTTAAAAATACCTAGTGAGCTGCCTGTTAGAGAGGTTTCTAATACGACATCAAACTAACAGTGCAATTACATCGAGTTAATTCCATTAGCCTCTCGACCTTCAAACCAATGGGCTGAGGTGACAAGTCGCTGGGTTCAAGCAACTGGGTTACTCCTGAGTCCTCGCCAACACTGGTTTATCAAAACTGGTCTGTGTAAGCTCAATGACCTTGACAAAACAAAGAAGCGAATCCACTGAACACCAAACAGACAACACGCCCTCTTAAACGCACCCACAAACAAATGCTTTCATACCTCCAGACCTTTGTGTGTCGTAATCAGTAATTTACTGTGGGGTGTGTGCTGCGGCCCGTCCCGAGCGGCAGCCGTGTGTTAATGAGAGTACAGGAGTCCCAAAGGAGCTTCTCCCCCCACCATTACAGATCACCTCATGGTTCCCCTTCTGCCAGCTGGAGCCCTGGCCTTCTCTCTACATTGGGCCATTATCTCTGAGTCACAGCCCGTCCCAGAGCCAGAAGCCTTTACACACGGGCACACGCACACACACACACACACACACAGACAAAATACACTCGAGACAGCAGCTCGTCAAAAACTGATATGAAGCAAATAAACGAGACGACCAATTACTAACATATATACTAGCAAAATGAAGAGCATGCCACATTAATTAAAAGTGACAATTACATTTAATTTC
>JAYDZG010000009.1:17709269-17721598 GCA_034509265.1 Microcambeva bendego | reverse complement strand
AGCCACCACCAGCCACTACCATGTTGTACTTGTAAATGCTCCAAAACTTTATTAACTTATTAGTATTTATTATTTATCAATGAGCATTCACATTATTGTTCTACATTGTCCCTTTTCTCACAACAAAATTAAATATATCAAAAATAAAATTGAACAGAGTAGGAACAATGAGCAAGAAGCTTTGCATTGAGAACAATGGGTGAAGATTTAACAGCTGAGGAGAGAGATGCTAGTTAGCGTGTAGCATTTTGTTAACATCTGCTAAAAATTGCAAACCTTTTTTCATGTTTCAAGTTTGATCAATGATGTCTTCACTTACTCTGATATTTTGGGTTAGTACATTTATAAATTGAAAAAGAAATGAGGAATACCTTTATCTGTTGTATATGCATTTACACATGTACAGTACAGTTCTTGTTTGGAAGTTGACCATCTGTAGCCTAGCGGTTAAGATACTGGACTACTAATCAAAGGTCACTGGTTCAAGCCATTATTTGAATGGTTGTGGAATTAAATCCTGGCTTTGCCATGTAATGAGTGTTGGGCTCCAGAGCAAGGCTTTTAACAATCTCGACACAGGGTCAGTCTTCCGACAATTAGGGATAATGGTAGCATGGTAGAGCTTTAGGCTATCAGATAACTGTGGTTGTGTAGCACAGCTTGAATTTGAACAGTCAATCTTCTGTCTGGACATTGGTTGTACAGTGGGTAGAGCTTTGGGCTATGAATTGAATGGTAGTGGGTTCAAATCCCAGCAACTGTTGGGCAGCATGGCAAGGCTTTTAACCCTCTTGACTCCAAGGGTGCCATACATTGGCTGACCCTGGGTTCTGACCCCAATGAAAAAATAATTTAGTTGTTCTGTATGTGTATTTGGGAAAATATGACAAATAAAAGCTAACGGGATAAGAATCAAGCAAGTTTACATATTACAAAAAGAAGAAGCAAACGTCTTGTCTGATTAAGTACACCTGAGGAAGGTGCAAATGCAATTTTAAACCAGAACCAGAACTCCAGGCTTAATGTTGGACAGGGTTCTGCTGACATATTTACTGGGGCTGGGAAGGATGGGACAGGGCCCCTGATGGCCCACTGCTTGAGCAGGTGCAGGCAAAGTGTGCATGTGTGCGTACTAGTGTGTATGCAGTGCCTCTGGGGAGAGCAGGCCCTAACGCAGTAAACACAGGGACCTATTTAAAGCAGGCCTCACTCTGGTTCTACTGGCCCGCGCTTGCTATGTTTCCACAATACAACAAAGGCCCCAAGAGGCCTCTCTCCCCTCCTTTCTTCCTTCCGAAATGCAGTGTATTCCTGCTTCCCCAGGAGGGCCCAGCACCCAATGCCTACACATCCTCAGAGACGGGCTTGAGGGTAAGAGAGATGATGAAAGACAGCGTCATGGAAGCAAAAGAGTAAGAACAGGGGTGACAGCTGCTCACCAAGGCCGTCACCTGTTTCAGGACATAGGCTTCGCAAAGACACTCATATACACAGATACACACATGAGATGAGCGCTAATAATAAGTACATACAGCCACGCACACAGACACACACCTCCCCTTCACACATTAGGACTGTTTTCCTGGGGCTGCCTTGGGGAAATTAAAAATATATTATGGACCTCCAGAGGTTCATGCAAGGAGATGGAGAGAAAAAAGGGAGATAAATGAGGGGAAAAAGAGGGAGATCTAGCCTGTGTCCTCTTTTCTAAACTGACCGCTGTATCATAGAGAGTGGGTCCAACCGGTAGAGGTAGAACGAAGGGTCATGGTTTCTCCTCTCCTGCCTCTCTTCCTGTCTCTATCCGGAGAGATGAAAACAGCTCGGTTTCCCCAGATGCGTGGCTGGCTTGGGTTCAGCCTGTGCTCTGGGGAGAGGCCATGTTTTTGGCCACAAGGCTGATTAATATATTACTTTATGCAATCACAAGATACCGATATTGAATAAATGACCTGGATGCAAATGTCTAACACTACGTAATGGGTTTGACACTGTGGGCAATCAATGAGGTCATCAATATGCCCCCTTTTCTGCAGCTTGTGATATTATATATGATAAGATCAGCCCTAACAACATGACCACCTTCATAATGTTGTTACTGTAAATCTCCCTGTTTCTTCCCTATTAACAACAAACAGTGATGCCCTGTGTATTCTGACACCATTTTATCAAAACCAGGATTAACGTCTTCAGCAATTTCACCTACAGTAGCTTGTCTGTGTGATCGGGTCACATGGGCCAGCCTTGTGAATCAATGAGCCTTGGCCGTCCATGACCAAATCACCAGTTTACCCTCTGTTCCTTCCCTGGACCACTTTTGATGTATACTGACTATTATCTTCTCTGATGTACAGTTTTAAACATATAAATGTGATCCTAAAGTTCAAATAGGAAAGAGAAAGCAAAATTGGCTCTGACATCTATTGGAGTAACAGCATTCCTATAATAGGAATAAATAGTAGTGTTTGTAAATAATCTGCCTAATGAGTCTGGTGTCTTATTAAAGTCTTCACTGATTAGGCAGCTACCTAGGTAGGAAGGAGGCAGGTAGACAGCTCACTATGTGAGCCTTGCTGATGAACTGCATCTCCTGTACTACAACTGACACATTTACTAGCCAATGACTTATGAGTCAATGAGTTTTTTGGAGCACCCTTTTACCCCTCTTATACAAAGCACCTTTTAGGACAGTCAGAGACACATGTACTATAGCAACATGCATTTAACAGATGCTAAACAGCTAAATTAAGGCTCTTGTTTAAGAGCAAAACAGTGGAAACCAAGTGGTAGTGGAACATGAATTGGCAACCTTCTGATCACTAGTCTTAACCACTAAGCAACTGTCGGATTTACCTGAATTAGTGTTTCAGAATCCTGCTGGCTGACCAAATGCAAAAAGAAAATGGATAAAAAATGAAATTCAGATTCATAGCAGCCCCTTTTGGCCGGACTCTGGGATATGAGTTGTTTTTTTCCACCATGAATCACAGAGAGGGACACATGCTGGTGTGTGCAGAATTGTGTGTACTAGTCGATGTGTCTCAATGTAGATTCATATGCCGATGAAGCCAATTAAAATAAATCAAACTAAAAGACTTTCTTACAGACTTTATTTGATGTCACCAATAAAATCAATGTTTCCAGAGATACAGTGAATCTACCTCAACCTTATTAAACTGTGTTACTATTGGAATCCATCCCCAGTGCCACTCTGTCTCTATCTCTCCCTCGATGAGTCTCCAGTGTGAGACCTGGCTCACATTCGACCTTTTCTCCTTGCCTCGTCTTCCCCTCTGGGCTTGGGAGGGACTCTTGTTTTTCTGTCTCTTGGAGCACGGGAATGAAGTCAGAGACGACGAGAGCAAAAAAGAAAGATAGAGATAGAGAGCTTGAGACCATGGGTGGAGGGGTGTACCTCCAATCCACTTCACCATTGGGAATGGGTGAAGGGGCCATACTCACAAGTAAAGGGATGCCCCCCACTTCCACACATATGCAAACCTTTGTAGTCATAGCACTCGCTTGTCAAAGACACGTGGATAGGGTTACTGTAATACCCCATTTCAGAAAAAAGGTGGGACAGTATGGAAAATATAAATAAATATGCAGTGTTCCTTACAGTTAGTCTTTTTCAATTGCAAACATTTTAATTGAGATATTTCATGTTCTGTCTGCTCACCCATTCCTTCATTTCAGTCATATTTATTCCTTTACAGTGCATATCATCACGATCAAGATATCATGAGGAATTTCAGTAAAGAGTTAAGAGTTTAAGCTAAATAACAGTGATCTGCATCAAGAAATGCCCCTTAAGAATAGCTGATATAACCTCATGGGCAAGAGATTACTTTATCAAACCTTTGTCAAATACTACAATGCTGAGTTGCATGCAAAAAAGATGCAAAAAGAAGCCTGATGTTAAACATGTCCAGAAGCGGCGTCAACTTCTCTGGGCTCTCAGGCATCTAGGACGGACCTTCACATGGTGGAAATGTGTGTTGTGTTCAGATGAATCAGCAAAACAAAAATGATAGAAATTGTGCCAAATTGTTTGGAACGTCTTGCATTTGATATTTTTAAATAAAAATGGCAGCCCACCATCAAGCCCAAAAGTGAGACCCTAAATATATCTTAATTTATATAGCCAAACTCTTTTTTTAAAACAAGCTTGGGCAATGTGCGAAGACCCTCAAATTTACCCAGAACGGGACAAACAAAAGACATCCCATTTTTAGAGAAAGAGAGGAAAAGTGGGATTTATTACCGAGACCTCAGGGACTCCCCATCCTGCTGGATCTCACAAACGCAGCATTTCACAGCCACACAGGACTGCACTCAGCACCCCCACCTTATCCCCACCCTCCCGGCACTCCCCGAGGGCAGCTTGGAAGAAGCCCACGTCATCCTGTCACCCCCTTGGGTCCTTTCTTTCCAACTAAGTCTCTCTGCTGAGCTCACCAGCAGTTCCTCCCTCACATGCAGGGCACATATTATCATCCTATCTGAGAAACATGTAACAATAAACCTATAAACAAATAGGCATTTACTTATTTGATGACTCTGTGTATGGTGCAGTCTATGAGCCTATTGATTACATTTTAAAGAGTGTAAGGATCAGCTGATGTGCCAATGGCATCAATGCAGCATGAGCTAGCTTGCAATAATGATGCAATAACAGCCTCATCAAATAACAAAGCTCAGGGGTTATGAACTATCGCTGATGTAAAAATCAGGGGTGTCAGAGTCTCACTTAATTTCATATCACATTTAGACTTTACATTTTCGTTTGTTTTTCAAAGGTGGTTTGGACGGAAAGGTTGAAGCCTGCAATTTCAGTATTGCTGCTCCTGATAAATGTGACTGTCCACTACAGAAACAATAGTTACATCTTTTTATTTTTTTTTATATTTCTTCCAGGCCACCCAAGGAGGATGGCGGTCCCTGCTGAGACTGGTTCCTCTCACTGTTTCTTTCTGTAATTTAAAGAAGTGTTTCCTTTACGCTGTCACCCCCGGTTTGCTCAAAATGTTTAGTTGTTTTCCTGGATGCTGTAAAGTTGCTTAAGGACAAGGAAGCATGACACAGTCAGGAAGCTGTACATGGTAAATACAGAAACTTATCTATCGTGGTATGGGGATGCCTACATGGATATGCACGTAGGGCACCAAAAAATCATGAAAAAATCATCATAATAACAGTAATCATATGTATAAAACTATGTAAACTATAGCAATAGATATAAAGCAATAAAAAGGTAAAATATTTTCTCTCCAGTCTCTCCAGTCTCTCACTGGTGCCCCCTCCCCAGCCCCCCCAGTGGTCTATTCGATATTCTCAATTTTGTTCACTCTCAAGTTTGGCAGACACCTGTGTTTGGACATGGCCTTGAAAATGCATCAAGAGTCATAGGCGGAAAAAAAAGAAGATACAGCAAGAGAACAATGTTTCAAAAAACAATTGTTCCATTTAAACCTTAACTTGGGGCTTGCTATTTCTTTTAGCCATCAGAAGTAATCAGCCAAGTATTATTCAACTTGACTTAGCATAGTGTATTTCAGGATATCTATTTGGCGTTTGTTATGTACTACCCAATGAGTATGTAATTGAACAGTAAAAAATTGTTACAGGTGATACTTTCACAAAGTAATGAGTTGAACTTGAATTCTGAAGAAACAACTGAATGTGATGTGACATTTTTGGGAGTATGTTAAACATGCATCACTGTGGTAATTGCTCTGTTTCATAGTGAGTGATAACATTCTATATTTCTATACATTTCTTTATATTCCGAACTACTTCTACTTATTATTTTATCCAAAAATGCAAATACTTGTAAAATCTCTTCTATCTGGTCTAGGTATTTTCCCAAAAAATATATAAATTACCAGTCACGGCACCACCGAGCTTTGTCCCAAATCACAATAGTATAGTGTACACTTACACTGAACCTATAACTTAGTTCTTAAAGTGACAGCGATCAATTACACACGTTAAAATAACAAGGATTAATAATATGAATGAAATTCTTCCAAATTCTAGCACCTGGCACACCATACTGCTTTTCAGAACTGCACTTGACTTCCATTTGTGTATAAATAATATGGACAGAAATCTAATCCCAACTTCAAACAGATGCACAATTCAAACCAGGCTCCTGAAATGTTGCCAGATAAGATTGTTCATCGCCTGCGAGGCAGGTCGAACCTCGAAAGGAACCCATAAGTCACGAACGTGAACGTCCAACATTCTCCCCGCGAAGAATTAACACAGGAAGCAGCCACAAAGCCTCGGCTCTCGGGTGCACCTGGCCGCCGTCCTCCTGTGCCTTATGAAAATGCTTCTCTCTGTCTCTCAGTCCCACTCTCTTTCCTCTCCCCCCAGTGAGCACAGGGCTGCAGGCCATGTGGAATTGATATTACGGAATGGAACGACGGAGGGAGTCGCACAAGAGAAATAATAAAGGTGTAGTGTGAGCGCTGACTGGAAGACGACGTGCTACTGGCCACGGTGGAATGCGGAACGTACCTGCCGGAGTTGAGGAGTCCCAATTTCCTGCACTCTCAGCCGAATCTGCCTCTTCCACTGCTGCAAACAGATAGGACACCAGCTTAGACTCTGTTGTGTTTAACCCTTTCATCTAGATTTTTAAATGTTCCTTAAATGTTCAAAAAGAAACATTTTGCAGGAACCAAAAAGAGGAAACACTTTTATCGTATTATATTGTGGTATTTATAATTGTGGTTTCATTATGAACCCTGCAGCAAATACAACAGGAAATTTGATCCTAACCTAATGTAAATATATTCATCATTACTGTGTTTTAATGTTGTAATATGTACTTTTGGACAGACAAAGAGACACGGATATATAGCTACCCAAATAGACAAGTAGATAAAGGTCTATAGGCCAGCACACAGACAGACACAAATATATAGACATAGATGAAGATACAGTATATACAGACAGACTGATAGATATGGGCAGCACAGTGGCTTAGTGGGTAGCACTGTTGCCTCACAGCAAGGAGGTCCTGGGTTTGATTCCCGGGTCCGATCTGGGTCCTTTTTGTGTGGAGGTAGCATGTTCTCTCCGTGTGGGTTTCTTCCGGGTACTCTGGTTTCCTCCCACAGTCCAAAGACATGCTACCAGGCTGATTGGAGACACTGTATTGTTTTGTAGGTACATGCGATGGACTGGCACCCCATCCAGGGTGTTACCATGTGCCCGTTGAAGAGCTTGGATAGGCTCCAGCAAAGAGCAAGGGCCTACAGAAAATGAACTGATGGATATACATGTACAAACAGACAGACAGACAAGCTGAAATGCAGATATAGACAAGTAAACTGACAGATACAGACAGCCTGAGAAGGACGGATACATGGACAGACAGATGGTTAGATAGTCAGACAGACAGATCAACAGGAAGACAGGCAGACAGACAGATGGATACCTACAGTACACAGTTTTTCGACAGCCTATTGAGCACTGTAATTCCCGACCATCTCAGATTGATGATGTCACTGAGCAATGAATATTTGGATTATAGCATAGTGAACACTTAAATCATAGTAACTGTAATCAATTCAGACCAGCACCACGTTATCCAGGCCATCTTAGGTGAACACCATGCGCTGTACCTGATTGGCCGATATACATCAAAGGCTTTTTGTGAGCGCTGCGAAAGCCTGCGTGCATGTGTTCTTTGTTTGCATCCCCCTGTACTAATTTCGGAGGTGCAAAAACAGGTAACGGCCGCAGACAGATGAGAGGAGGAAAGTGATGATGAAGACTTTCCTGGGCATAGCAGGGGAAGGAAGCCCCACTGGCACACAAACAGGATACAGCAGAACTCAGCACACAATGAGCACTTAAACATCACCCCCCACCCACCCCTTTCCCCCACAAAGCCCTTGAACACAGCAACACATAGTCTCACACATAAAATTTTTTTATAAAAACAACTTTTAATTTTTAGAATATCAAAGTTTGTCCAATTAGTTTTTAATCTGCACTGGGACTGTACTGAAATGATCTGCTGCAGTTACCTTAGCATCTTTTCTGTGACTTGCAAGCTTTCACTGCAGTTTCAAAAACTAAATTCATTTCACAGACTAAAACATTTCCTAAGGGTACATAAAATTTTATGTGTTTATAGTTTGTTGGCAATCTTCCTCACTACTTCAGTCAGTAACAACACACCTTGTGTGCTAAGCTAACTCAGCAGACATATATAGAAAACACATGGAGTAAAAACATTAAATACAGAATTTTAAAGCAAAAAGCAATTTGAATCCTGAATGACTATTAGGTAAATTGTACACTTAAAGTACAAACACATCTTTTATTATTTTGTCCTAAGAGTACATAATAGTTTGTTGGCAATATTCAGTCAGTAAATACACTCAGTAGCTTGTGTGCTAAGCTAGCTTAGCAGCCCCGTATAGCAAATACCACCAAAATATAGACACATATAGAGCAAAAAGCAATTTGACTTCTGAAAAACTATTATATGAACACCAAAATAAACTAACAAACACATCGTTGAAGTGTTGTGCTAATTGAAAATTTAATAAAGATATTACTGCTTTCTTGTATTTACCAGTGTGTGTGTTAAATGAGCAACTATATCATAGCATTCTTCGTCCACTTGAATACACTGTTCACATTTCTGTCACACTAAGGCATTTAGTAAAACATTTTGCACTCACACACAGCATTTTTGTATCTGTTCTAGCTGAAAACTATATTTACTTTGAGGATTATGACCAAGAGTGGAAACGATGGCTATCATTAATGAGCTTCATGGGGGGTGAAGACAGTCATTAAGAGATCAGACTCGCCACTAGAAAAAAATGAATGTTATGAGAGATGTTTGTGCGGGAGAGGGCTGGAGGACAGACGAGAGACAGAAAGAAAAAAAACCGTTTAATTAATCAGAGTTTTACCAAAGAAAAGAAGTTGGAACTTGTTGTAAATAGGATAATGGACAAATCAGAATGGACTAACGCCTTCACATCCAGTTAAAATGTAAGGGCTGTTATGTCAGTCAGCATCGCAAGCATTCAGAGCATCAAATAGGCTTTGACAAGAGTGCAGCATGGTAGCGCAGCTGGAAAAATTCCAGGTGTTCCCGTTTACTCCCAGTTCTCAAAAAATCATGCTAATGGTGGGAGGATTGTCTAATTTAAGCTAGTGAATGTGGGTGAAAGAGTGATTCCTGCATTGTGTCCAGTCCTCAATGGATTTAAGGTGGTACCGTGCCCAGTGTGACCCTCACCAGTCTGGAATAGCTAGTAAAAGCATCTGTGTTATGGCTAAAGGAAGCTGTGGTTAGACGAGCTCGTACAGGACATCAGTGCACACAGTAAACCCACTTCCTGCCCTGATTGATTCAAAAGAAAGGGGGGTGTACACATGGACTGAAACCGCACTACCCCTGCCAGCCATTCTGCATTCCTTCCACATTATCTGAGCCCTAATTATACACAGACACCAACCCTTACTCTATCATTCACACACTGGACACAGAACATGTAGCCCTGAATCTGTACCCCCATGCCTCCTGGTCTCCGCTCAGCAGGGAGGTCGGCGCGAACTCAGCTCCAAGTTCACACCACGCGGTATGTGTGTGTGTGCGCGTGAGCCGAGCCAATGCTAACAGGTCCTTTTGTTTGCTCCATCAGAAGCTCGCTCTGTCAGGAGCTGCAGCCCCCGATCCGCCACACACGGCCAAGTAGACTAGGGCCGTTACCGCTCGCCAGGCTTCTCGGCCCAGAAAAAACAACAGACCTCCTCTGAGCTCATTTAGCTGGCGGACGGTTCCACTCCTGCTCACTTTCGCTTCATTTGTCCTTACTTTTCGCTCCTAATGATGCTAGCGAAGTACGGCTTGGACCTGGGCTTACGGTTAAGTCATTTGGCTCATGTGCCCACTCGGTCCTAAAATGTATTGATGTGTGTGTGTGTGTGATTTTTTACACAATACTCCCAGAAAGCATTACAGTTCATATTTCTTTAGCTTCTCTGCCAAACTCTGGTGACTTTGCTGCTCTATTTTTCAGGAAAGGCACCATGCTGGTTCTTTTGGTCACATCTAGCTCTCTTGTTCTTTGTTGGACTGGGAGGGTCGACCTCCCAGCTTTGTTGTATGTTCTCTTTAGTCTGTAAAATCTGTCAGTGTTCTACATATGAATCCACATACATTCAGCCTGACAAATGAATTTAAAACAATGATGTGCACTTAGAAAGCCAAAAACTGAGAACACTTTAGACACTGGTCTATAACCCGCAACCTCTCAGGCACTAGTCTTCCTCATCGTGATCCTCTGAAAACTTGAGGAAGACATGCATCAAGGTTCTTTTTGTACTAGCACCCAAGTGGTACATCAGTGGTACATGTTTGGCAGACCAGACTTGTCAGTTCCTTCTGGTAAATATTATGCATGGCATTACCCACATCGTTTATCAGTTTATTGTAGCCTCAATGGTACAGCAATTTTGTGAATTGGAAAGTCTGTGAATCTGTGGCATATTAAAGGGTCAAAACCTTGAGTTGTATTGGAATCACCTTCTACTCCAAAACAAGAGAGCAGATGTCCATTTATTGGTGTAACAGATGCTATCATACCTGAAACATCTAGCAAGCTAGGCGGTAAATGACTGAAGTCCTAATGCTAGATCACCTATCATCATTGGACCACTCATAACTTAATGCTTCATTAGAAAATAGTGTGGTCAGGCAGAGAGTGTGGGAGTGTTGAGAAGGTAGGAGGCTATGCCAGACATGTCCTGCATCCTTAAAACACACACACAAACACATGCATGCACACACCCACACTGAGTAACACACAGGTCTGCGATTACCTGCAGGCTAAAGCACAACAGCACCACACAGCTGAACTTTGCTTTTCGACTAAATACAACCCAGCCGGAGGCCATGGCAGACCCCAGCCTCCTACACACTTTTAGAACTAGCGTTAACACTGCAAAAACGGCTAACGTGGCTAATACTGGCCACCGGGCCTGGTGAAACACACAAAAATAATCAGCTATATATGCAAATGCTCATGAAGGAAAACTGCATGAAGTGCTTCCCAATAGCTTTGATGATCAGAATAATTAAGGTGGCTTGTTGGGTAGTAGGGATTAACGTTGCACCACAAAATATTCTGCGATTCAATACGAATTGAGAGGAGCAGAGGCCACTAACTTCTTGTTGATGACACTGATGCTACATGCCTGGTTGCAAGGTTCGGCGATTTAAAGCAAAATTGGGCTTAATTCAAAATTGTTTTTCATAGCTTGTACCTCCCTGAGAAATAAAAGGGCACATGTGCAACACTTTTTAACCGTCTCTTGGTGCATCATTATATCCCTACTCACTATGGTCTCAACCTACTGCTCAGACTGACCAACTAGTAGAAATGTATAAAAACATAATTAAACATTCACATTCCCATTCCACACTCTTCTTCTGGATCAATGGTGGAAATGTATTTATTTAAGGATTACTACCCTGCCCTGTGTGCACTATGCACTGTTAAGGTAGACTCTGATCACGGTGGGAGAGACGGTGGACCAGGACAACCGTCCACAACAAAAGGAGCAGGACAGAAGGTTTAAAAAGAAACACATGTGCATCGTACCATATGATTCTATTTTTTTTTTTATCCAGGCGATACCACATCCATCTCCGGACAGGAGTTTTGAATTTTTTGAAAGGGAACTACAAAAAATCTTTATTATTCCAGATAGGTACATTTTAAAATATTCATTCATAAGTCATGGTGTTTTTTCTTGCATTTGGTAAATTTTGATTGATTGATTGATTGATTGATTTTTGCTGGGAACTACTGCTGCAACCTGGCAACCCTGACTGAAGAGAACCTTTCATGGCTTATATACCCCACGAGTCGTCTCACGGAACCCGATTTCCTTCATGAGCTACGTGCCACAGCTGTCGAAACCAGAAAGTGGTAATAATAAACGACTGTGTAAGCCGAAGAAAAATAACACTTTATTTTATATTATTCTAGGGGTCCACAGTCCTTACTCTCTCTCTCTCTAGCTCTCTCTCTCTCTCTCTCTCTTTAAACTATTATTTAAAACAAAGGGAGAGAAAAAAAACTCTTCCCCCAGGGCTTTCTCCTTCCGCACACACACCCACACACACATACACACAGACTCACACAAATCCTTGACACAATTTATTTCTATATTATTGAGATTGCTGCACGGTTAATTACTGGAGTAAGTGCAGCATGTTATTTGCATTTCAGTTAAGCAGCGTTAAACACTGACATTACCATTTACAGCAACACACACACACA
>JAYDZG010000009.1:17673105-17699517 GCA_034509265.1 Microcambeva bendego | reverse complement strand
CACCTTGCACAAGGAGGGCAAGACACAAAAGGTCATTGCTAAAGAGGCTGGCTGTTCACAGAGCTCTGTGTCCAAGCCCATTAATAGAGAGGCGAAGGGAAGGAAAATATGTGGTAGAAAAAGTGAACAAGCCATAGGGATAACCACACCCTGGAGTGGATTGTGAAACAAAACCCATTCAAAATGTGGGGAAGATTCACAAAGAGTGGACTGCAGCTGGAGTCAGGCATCCACCAGGAAGGTTTAGAGCATGCCATGCTTCCTGCTGCGGACCAACTTTATGGAGATGCAGATTTTATTTTCCAACAGGACTTGGGACCTCCACACAGAGCCAAAGCTCCCAGTACCTGGTTTAATTGGCCAGCAAACTCGCCTAACCTTAACCCCATACATTTTATATTAGTAGTGTGAAGAGTAAAATGCGTTACACCAGACCAAACAATTCAGAAGACCTGAACAATTCTGAAGGTCACTATCAGAGCAAACTGGGCTCTCATAACACCTGAGCAGTGTGGGTTGCAGAAGCAGTACTCACTATAGGCACTCCATGCCACTGCACAAACATATAAATAAACTTCAACCTAAGACAAACCCTAGGATCTTAGATCCAAGGCAATACCAAGCCACTGACTAAAGACCAGTGGCAGAACTGATACAAAGAACCAGAGTTGGCCGAACACAGAGAGATAAAAAATGTGCAAGACAACGACGAGAGCTATGAGGGGTTCTCTCACCTGGCTCCCATATGCGGAGGTAACGGTCTCCGAATGCCAAATTTAAGCATAGAGGGCCATACCATAATGGCCCCAAGCCATTCTGTCTAATTAAGTCTTCTCCACCCAGGTTTTAAACCTGCTTTCTCCCACTGGAAGCCATTAGAAGCCCTACATTCGCAGCACGGTGTGTGTGTGTGCAATAAGCATTTGAATAAGTTCACACCCTGATATCGGGTGTTCGGACCTCCTCATGCGAGTGTATTGTGTGTGTGTTTTGTCTGGACAAAAAATCACCCTGATACAATGGGTGGTGTCCAGGAACAGTTCACAATATTAAACTTTATCCGAAGTAAGCTTACCAGAACTACCATAATAAAATAAATGATATAAAATATTTAGCAGAATTATCCAAAACATTTATGGAGATTCTACATTGGTGTCAATTCCCATGACCGTGTATGAAATTAAAATGTATAAGCAATTGTTAAGACTTTAGAAGTTACTTAAATTGCAAAATGTAATATTGTCATCTGATTTACACAATAAGTCACGCAGGAAAAGACAATAACAAAACCTCTTATCACACAGCCAGGGTTGACAGATTGCAACAGTGGTTTCTAGCCTAATAATAATAATAATTTATTATTATTATTATTATTATTATTATTAGTATTATTATCCAGTTAAACCAATCTTCAAGTAAATATCTTAAAATAGCCAAATCAGTAATTATAAATGACATGTATTTGCATGTATTTGATGTTTAAGCCTACAAAGCTCTTAAAATGCACTGTTGACACACAACCCAAATTTTATACACCCGGCAAAGGGTCTTTTTATCCACACATTTATTTTGAAATAAATAGTTTAAATTTGGAGGAAAATATCGTCCAATCTTGCAACCCTATTCAATTTGCCTTGACAGAAATTTGGGAGTTAATTAAATAAGCACAAGTCATATTTCGAAATACTTTATATGATTTAATGATTCACAAGTCACTAGTCTAGAATCTGAGTCAAGTTACGAGTCATATATAAATATATACACATACACAAAACATATATTGGAATTGAAAAATGGACATCAGAATAAGCATAAGTAGTCCTGAACATTTGAGTCCTGACCTCAATTGGCATTACAGCATAGCATCTTCGTCCAGTACAACTAAAGACAATTAGCATTTTGACATGGCAAAGCATGGTAAAACAGTATAAAGCTAATAATGAGTCAGAGTGCATGCTCTAAAAAATGAAGTGACACAACATGCTGTCTATCACTGCCAGCTTTCTGGGTTAATGACGCTTTAATGGTTAGCCTGCACTGACTCCCAATCTCGACACAAGAAGAAAAGAGTCTTTCGTTTCTAGGCAATTAATAAAAGATAAAAGTCTGACTTGTCCTGCATGGCATTAATGGCTTTTAATAGCAAGGAGAGAGACGGAAATGCACACGGCTGGGTCTCCAGGCTCCCAAGCTCCGTGCCTCCAGAGATTCCGCCATCTTACTGCAGAGGAGAGGTCTCGCTTACCTGAGATTATAAACACATAGTGTATTGAATGTTCCACGATTTCCTCATCTACTAGTGCAACAAACGCAGTAACATAAACCAGATGTCAAAATATATCAGCCCAGATCTAGACCAGAAATTGATTTATTCCATGAAGCATGTCTCATTAGTTATTAAGACTATCATTTTTTTTCTTTGTTGCTGCCAATCTGAGCAAAAGGAGACACTTTACTTTATTAAGCACCATAAGCGGAGGGGAAAAGGGGTGTAATTAAAAACCAGTCCAAAATATTCAAGTGACGAGTCAATATAAGATACATAGAAAATGTATTGGAGACGTAGCATAAAACTAAACAAATTATACAGTGGAAATATGAGTTATGAATGGTTTATTTGGGTTATGAATGTTAGTTTAGTAAATTCCTTCATTTAATACTGAAATGACAGTGATTGGGCTCAGTCCACGGACATGGGCTGCATCAATTTGTCAGAGAGTGCCATGAGCATCAGTGCTCATGGAGCTCTTATCAGTAAACAGGGTACCAGTGCCCAACCAGCCTTCAAACACCAGTCCAACAGTACAGAGCTGGCATTTCCTGCTGGACAGAACACGACTCCCAGGCTCCACCCCCCAAGACAGATCTCAAAAAACAAGAAAGCACTCCTATTGGCTGCCAGACGTGCTTCATGGTCATGTCATGCACCCGGTTTGACCAAGTGGGATGCCAATCTTCTGAACCAAGCCTTTTCCCAGTGGGGTCGCATCAGCGAACATGGCCTGTCCTCTAAGCCTAGAGCAGGGGATCATGAAGGAAGCTGATTAACCAAATACTTTTATCAGGCCAAAAAACCCACAGCCACAAAAACACTAGTTCAACCTGCCAAAATGGGTAGTAAGCTGAAGAGGGGGCATCTCAGGGCTTAAAACCGGATAGGGAAGAAAAGAGGCGGATGGGGTCAATGTGCAGCCGTGTAGTTCATGTTCTTTCAGAGGACAAGGACAGTCCAAGAATCCTGCACAGGCTTCCTGCTGCTTCTAAACCAGGGGTCCCCAAATAATTCCTTATAAGGGCCAAAAGTTTATCTCAGTGAAGGGCCAGGGTCAGAACTGAAAAGTTATGCCTTTTAATTTTTTCATTAAATACATCACGTTTTAATGTTTAATTAATCACTACTGTTTATTCAAATGAACAGTGGTTATATTGGTTTTAACATATGAAACATATTCCTTTTAGGAACAGAAACATTTAAACAAAAGTAAATGCATTCATCCATATGCATGCCTAATTTCCTCCATAATGAACAGCCTCACCAGGGTTACCCGATTGCAACAGTGGTTTCAAGCCAAAAAAAAACCCCAAAATGCATGTTTTTTTAAAGTAGTGATAAGTTTGTGGACCAAAGATCAAGGTTGATTTTTCGTCTTCGTCACACTGTCCTGTTTACATGTTTATGCGTCATCGATGTGTCCTTAATTTCCTTTGGGATTGATGAAGTACCTACCTACACACGACTAGAAATGTCCCACATTGGTTGGTAGAGCATGATCAAGACCTCCTAGTACTACTTGGACCTCCTAATTTGAACGCAAAGGAAAATCTGTTGGATCAAATTGATGGTCGTGTTCATTATATGGAACCTTCTGCATGCACCATGCAGCAACTGTGGGATGCACTGCAGTCAGCACGGGTCCAGATACATATGACAACCTACCAGGACCTTACGAGACACTCCCAGTCTTGCACACAGTGGTTGCTGTGGATATTAGAAAATAATCCACTATTGAGATGACTGGAGTCCTTTGCTTTCCTTCTAGCCCTTGACCAGCACTGTTTCAAAAATAGGGACTGAGGGTCATAAAATGATTTAGCCAAAATATTCAAAATAAATATTCAAAGCTGTGTCATGTGTAATATTAAAACATTGATTTAAGGTCAGGTAGAATTGAGAATGCATTGACGTGAGAGGCAAGGATACACAGACAAACAAAAAAAGATACACATTCTCAGTCTCTCACACTTCCTCCCCCGTGGTTCACACATGGCACATTCCTGGCTGCGAAGAGCGGGGCAGCTTTGGTTCCTGCCTCCAACAGACCTTTCCTGAGGAAAACCCTAACTCTAGTGTCAGCTCTCCCTCTTCCTTTGGAGCTTTCGCACACATACACACTTATACTGTATAAACACACACACACACACACTTATCAGACCGCATTAAACCAAAAGTGTCCATCAAAGGATCTTTCTAGCATTGTAACTGGAGGTCATGTCTCAGGACAGTGCCATAATTAAATGTATTTGTGAACACTGTACACGCAATTTAGCTAAAAGTATTTGGACACCTGACTATGAGCTTGTTGGACCTCCCACTTGAATGGATGGGAATGGTATTAAAATATATCAACCTCTAAGTCTGGCAGTCTTCTGCTTCTGGGAAGTTTGAGAAACGCTTCTATGGACATGTGTGTCCAATAGGTCAATTATTTTGAATGATTTTCATGGCAGGGCACTGATGTTTGTCAGAAAAACGTAATTGATATTTCTGTTCATTCCAACGTTGTTCAATTGGACTGAGGTCATAACATAACCACTGACAAGTGAAGTCAATAACATTGATTATCTCTTCATCACGGCACCTGTTAGTGGGTGAGGTATATTAGGCAGCGAGTGAAAATTTTATCCTCAAAGTTGATGTTAGAAGCAGGTAAATAGGCAAGTGTAAGGATTTTATTCAGTTTGGCCAAATTGGGCCAAATTCTGATGGCTAGACGACTGAGTCAGAGCATCTCAAAGACTGCAGCTCTTGTAGAGTTGTGTTGGCAGCAAAAGAAGGACCAAAACAATATTATTAAGATGGCATAATGTAACATCTGATCGGTCTCAGTAATACTTTGCATAAAAGTGTCCACAAAGATCTCTAACCTATGATGATAAGTTCAAAATTTAACACTGGCTATATGATAATCTCAGGGGCTTCCAAATTGGTAGGTAGACAAAACTCTACATTGATTAAGCTCATATTAAATCCATTGCAAAAACAAAACAACACAAATGATGGTGTGTATAAAGGTTATTAAATAAGACACCCTAAATTCCTTTGTGCAAACTAAAAAGGCTTTCACGGTCTTCGACGAGAGCCACAAACACCGAAGAACTCTCTGAAGGAATGCGACTGTTGCATTAATCTGTCCTCCAGCGGTACAGATGAGCCACAAAGCAGCACAAAGCCCCGACAGAAAGGGACTTTGCTGTAATGCTTAATCAAGTCTGTATCAAACTAAGTAATGCCTTAGTGTGAAATCCAAAGCCGAAGTAAAAAATAAAAATAAAAAAACCCCATTCCCCAGCTTGTTCTAAAGGATAAGACCATTAAGACTCGCTCTTATTGTTTTATTATTTTTTTCTGACTGTAACCGTGTAAACTGAACTCAACTCCGATGCCTTGGTCTATGAAAGACAGAGAAAAGAACGACTAGCTGGGTCTCCTCTTTCACTGATGGTGACTATTGTCAGTGGCGTTCGGAGCTTGTCTATTTCGGGACGGTCCCCAAAGGCCGACTCCTAATAGGCCATCTTAGGTCAGGGGCATCAAATTAAGCTCTCTTTTCTTAGTCTTTGAGGGGTGTAAACAGGGTCCGTGGAGGTGAAGTTTACCCTTAGTTCCTCGCTTCCTTGACTTGTTCTTGTATTTTGGAGTCAGCGTAGTAGAGAGAACACGATTACGGGTATGATCCCCAGCGAGAGGAGCGTTCAGGCGGTGTCATGCTCAATGACAGGCACACATCGCAGACACGATTTAATCGTGCCCAAGCTAGCTTGCTCCGCTTTCCTTCTCGCTTCGTACCGGCCTGACATTTCCCTTACTGCCAGTCAGTTGATTTTGTATCGCTCTATCCGTCTTTAGCTCTCTCGCTTCTTTTCTTTTACTCTTCCTGCCTCTCTTGTGTGTTATCCGTTCCAGTGGTGGTTATATTAGAAACATTTTTCCTTTCAGGTTTGACAGCTGAGAAGAGTGAAAAATAAATTGCAGATCTGAGGCCACCTTGACTGCAAGAAATGGATCAATTTTTTTGCTTTTTCCCCCCATTTTAAACTCACTGCTTTATAATACTACACTATACACAGATCAGGAATAACATTATGACCACCTTCTTAATATTCTGCCCCCCTTTTGCTTCCAACAAACTGTGATGTCCTGTGTATCCTGACACCTTTCTATTATTCACTTCTTAAGCAATTTCAGCTACAGTCGCTTGTTGACCGAGCCTTTGCTCCCCTCGTGCATCAGCGAACCTTGGTCTCCCATGACCCTGTCACCAGTTTATCCTCTTTCCTTTACTGTCCTTGGACCACTTTTTATAAGGAAAATAATGATTCACCACAAGGCGATGCAACTTTGATGCATCTTTGTCATGACTCAATTGAAAAATAAAATGAATCAGACAGCAGAGGGCAAACACTGGTATGCATGTATGGATACTTTCTTTATTTGTGTTATTCATTTTTTTACATAATGTGGGTTTTTGTTATTAAACACAACTTTAATATATTTGTACCTACTTTAGAAATAATTGACTTTCCAATTACTAGTCTAGCATTTTAACTACTAAGCTCCAGCTTCCCCTTGACTAGGAATGTCACTAGGCCTTGACAGAGTTTCTCATTGATCCCTGTGTCCATTCAACCCCAAAACCTGTCCTGGAAACAGATTGCAGGTGTTTAGAAAGGCTGTCTGGAATTGCGCTGAATGCTATGACTGAGGCTTTCTCTTTCACAGACCAAGACAGCCTTAGGAAATGTAATCCCATTGGTAACTATTGACATAGCCATGCCAAAATAGTTCATTTTTTACCATTCTTCCAGCCATCCATCTGCCTGTCCATCTATCCATCAACCTTCAAGACCTACATTGCCAACCCCCCCCCCCCCCCCACTGCAAACTGTCTTTCAGCCCACTCTTACTGTCTCCATATTTCCCCATCTGCCTCTCCTAGAGCAGGTCGAACTTCGTTTGATAGCTTGCCATTGCAATGTTGTTTGTATCATATGAATAATTAATTTGTAAATGAATACACAATACATTTGAGACAATTCTATTCAACTAATGTTAATGATTTCAATATTCATTTTCCACACATGAAGTATTTTTCCTTTTACGTTTACACCATATCAAAATCCCTGACTGCACTACATGGTCTGGTCGGTTGTAAATTGCTACAAGTGACTTTAATGTTTTGACTCTTAAGTCAGGTTGGTAATGAAGATGTATGACTATGATTGACAAACACATCAAGTCTTCTAAAGCACATACAGTCATTCAGCTAAATGAATTAGCGTAAAGTGTGTTTACAATCTCGTGGTTAAGATAAGGGATCTCTAAAGAATCTCAAGGTTTGATTAATTGATTTTTACATTCACGGAATTTGGTAGGCAAAACAAACTTACAATTGTGACTAAATGGAATTTCACCAAAAGTCGCAACTTGAAGATGATAAGACTTAAACCAGGAACCTTGTGATCACCAATTCAATACCTTAATGACAGAGCATGCCATCCTATGAAAACACATGCATTTACAACTCATCAATATACAGACCAATGAAAGTTAGCTTTATACATGCAATTATTTCCAATTTTGTGTGTGCGCGTGCTTTGAAACAGTGAAGGCACTTTAATTGTTTCTTCACTATCGCCCTGCTGTTTGCATGGGTTATTATCCCCAGCTCAGTGGGGAGGCCCTTGCTTTTTGACAGCAAATTGAGTGAAGAGGAATAAGGCAAAACTGTGACATCAAGTGTTTCATCTCTCATAGAGGTTAGCAAGAGTCTACAATGAAGGATATCCAATTTACAGTTAAGCGCAAGGAATTATGTCTTTGCTGAGACGCTTATTTATGACTAAATATGGAGAAGAGTTCAGGTCTAGGATAAAGGATACTTCATGTCTTAAAATCAAAAGATGGATGGATTGATAGGCAGACAATAAGTAGGTAGGGTAGGGTAGGTAGGTATGTAGGTAGGTGGGTCGGTGGGTGGGTGCTGAGGTATGTAGGTAGGTAGGTAGGCTATATATGGCTTTATATTTGGGGGGTGACCCCACCATTTCTCATTTTGTGGCTACAAATACAAAAAAGTGTAATTGGCATGAGTGTCAGTGACAAGGCTTTGAAACAGCTCAGGCTTTGATCTCATTTGTCTCGTGAGTGCTTAAAAAGCTCTATTCAAAAAGCCAGCCTTAATAGATTCTTCACATTCAGGATCAGGTCGCCTCCTTAAGAAAATCTAATAGAATACAACAGCACCAACGTCTGAACCCTGCAAATAGCTAAAAAGTCCAGTTAGTATGGTTAAATGTGATCTGTTAAGAAAAGGCCAGAAGTACCGGATTCAATAAATTCCTTCTTGTTTGAACTCTTTTGTACTTTCTTTACACAAAACTTTCTAAGCATAGCAAAATCGATAGGTTGAGCATCGAGTGTTGTGGGAGCCACGAGTGCCGAGGCAATTTTTATCTGCGTGGGCACATGTTCCGTTTTACACACACACATACATACAGGCTTTAAAAAAAATCAAATGTTGAAGGCTTGAAGCAAAACATTTTCTCTCCGATTCTCCGAATTGTGCTCCGTGTCAGAGAGCCGTGTAAGCCCAGGGCAGAGAGGGCCGAGAGGGGCCGGCGGGGAGGGCAGAAGGCCTGCTGAGAGGTCAGTGAAGACTCGGGGGGGTTCAGCAGGGGTCAGGCCAGCTCCAGCACTCATTGCTAATGAACTCTGCACCTCCCTTACCAAAAAAAGTGCAGACCAGAACTGTCCAGAAGGGAGGACTGGCGATAAATATATGCATCAGGCAGGTGGAGAATGTGGGCTTTAATTGCCCCCTTTGCTTATGTTTAATGTACAGCGTAGCAAGGCTAGAAAGGGTCGTGGAGCAGCCACCCGGAGATGGCGGTGTGGGGAGAGAAGAGAAAAAAGAGAAGGAAAGAAGAAAAGTTGGGATTTTTCATGGGATGCACTAGTGTAGACAATTCTTTGTTGTAGCAATGATTAGTAGGACGTTTTTGCCTCAGGAACTTCATTGATATGCATCATTGGTCGGTCTGGAAACCAAGTAATCTCTCAGCAGAAAAGGTTTCACACTCCCAAGAAGAATATGTCTAAATACTTATGCTATATTGCCAAAAGTATTGTTTCAAATCCCTTCACACACTTGAAAAAATGAGTGACCTCCCATTTTTAATCAATAGGGTTTGATATGATGTTGGCCCACCCTTTCCAGCAAGAACAGATTGAACTGTCTGTTAAAGTTTTCCACAAGGTTTGGGAGTTTGTTTTGGGTTTTTTTTGTCAGACACTAATGTTGATGAAGGCCTGACTCACAGTCTCCACCATACTTCAACCCAAAGATGTTCTACTGGATCTATCGGAAAACACGTTCTTAGCTAGTCCATGTCTTTATATAGCTTTCTTGCTGCACTGGTGAAGTCCTGTTGGAACAGGAAGGGGTCATCCCCAATCTTATCCCACAAAGTCTCTCTGTATGCTAAAGCATAAAGAGTTTCTTTCACGTGGGCCGAACCCAAATACTGTAATACTTTCTCGTCCATTAGCCGTTCTAGAGAATAAGACTCAACTGCTCTAGAGTTGTTGGGACAAAAACCCTAACACTTCACCAAAATGAAAAAAGAAACCTTATTTCCACATCTACACATGTACACACATATGTAATATGTACATGTAATACGGCCTCACAAACACACACTGACACTTCTGATGATAGCGTTTTGGATTCATATACAGCAGAATGTAGAGCAGACTGGCTCTAAATCTTTTACACAGCAGTGTTCCAGCACATCTTAATCTGCCCCGTGCAGCATCCCAATCCGGGTTCCAGCATGCCGCATCTTAGAGCGGCCAGTCTCCGCAGAGACCCGTGGACTGGAGGAGACGTGCTTGGCAGGCCAAAGGGGGGCCATCGGATTCCAGCCTCACAGACATAATTAATAGCCATCCTCGCCAGATCACCGCCCTCTCTTTAGAAGAGAAACGAAGTGCGGAGCGGATTCCGAGTGAGTCCACGGTTCCAGACCACTGATTCTAGGCCCACTGATAAAGCCTGGTTAAGCTTCTACAATGGCACATTAAGACAGATCCTTGCACAAAAACTAGCAGGCTAGCTGCTGATAAGGAGTTGGGGTTGGCAGACACACCACCCACCAGGGAAATGCCAACCCCTCCACTGTTGTTCCATTCTTTTTTTCCTTTAGCCCTGTTATTACAGTTCGATTCTGAAATACCGCACCATGCCGGGTCACCGTTAAATGGTCGAGAAAACTGGGGTAGAAAAAGAGCAAAAACTATTTAAAAAATAGGGTGAAAAATAAAGTGATTTTTTTTGTTGGTGCATTGTTTATATTTAAATGGGGCTTTATTTGTGTTAATTTATTTTTGTATTATGTTTTTACATATGTATAGTGTAAGTTTATACATAATGTAAGCTAATGTACATTAGTACAACATATATTTATTAGGCTTTATTATATATATTTATCCTGCCACCTTTAATTTAGTCAAATTTTAACTATTGCTTACAATTCTTGAGTTCACACCCCGAAGCTGCTGATATAAATAAGACAAACAGGAAAAAATAAAAAGACAATTGACCAGACGGGGGTTTGGGTGAGAGAGAGAGAGAGAGAATTGTACTTTTTAACTGCACCACTCATCATGATTGCAACCATAATGGGGACGAAAAACACCACTGCTGTCACACTGTGCATAATTACATTTTCTCCTAGCCTTGATGAAATACTTTTAAGAGTTGTTTAACAAACTGCCTATGCTGTGAACACGCTGTGAGAATTAAGAAATCAACTTTCCTGCTCATCTTTCATTACCTCAGCAACCAGGGTACAGTTTTGTGCGTTGGATAGTACTAAGAAATTTCCTTTACTGTATTGCACACATCTTTTTTATACTGTTTTAGAGATTTATTTATACATTGTTATAATTTATAGATACTCTTTATGATAATTAAAATAATGAAAAAAATACTGTTTGCCATTATGATAAATGAGCATCTACTAAAATAAGTTTAATATAGATATAGAGATGGATAGATAGATAGATTCAACTTTTTTTGTCATTACTTAGTACAGGTACTAATATAAAGCACATTTTGTATATTTGTTTCATTCATTGTTGTTTTAATATAATTAATTAATGATATTTGAAATATACAGGAGTTTTTAAAATGTAAAAGTATAATAATGTTGTATTAAATTCATGGCATAGCCTCCTAATATCTTGGAAGTAATTATGACTATAGTGAATGTAATATATTTGTACAAACTTAACTATAAATCTAAATGTAGTTATGATGGATTGATATTGACTTTCTGTCTCCAAACAAATAAAATCAGATTGATTGCACCCATTAACACTGCAAAACTAGCAAACAAATCATAGGAAACAAAACTGATAGCTAAATAGAAATAGAAATCCCTTTCAATATGAAAAACAGCAAAGAAAAACTTTTTCTTTCTTTCCTTTTTGCTGACTGCTGTGTGACTGTAGCTATGTGTAGTTCTGTGCTAAGGCAATTTAGCATTTTATAACAGCCCACTGACCAATGAAAGTACGCCAAGACTGCCAAAAGTCTAGCTAACAATAAAAAGGTTAAATGCTAAAACCAGATGGCAATAGCGGAGGCAGCAAAGAGATGTCAGGAATGAGATATTTACCAACAGTTCTGCCCACACAGATAATCCCAAAGACGAGAACACTTCTATATTAGTGTTCTTTACATTTACTTTTTTTTATTAATGCAGCCGTGAGAAGATTAAACCTTTGGTGCATTTGAATTAGTTTGGCCAAGAAAGAACTAGTTGCACAAAAAAACACTTAAACTCTCACTTAATGATTTAATGGGACTTTGAATGGGTACTTTATTATTTACATCCTTAATACATGTGGTGAAATGTAAGGGATCTCTCATGCCAATCCTTGTATACAAATATAAATACATACAGTGCACCCACAATGTATTCACAGCACTTCACTTTTCCACATATTGTTTTGTTACAGTCTTGTTCCTAAATTGATTACTTTCATTATCCCCCTAAAGTCTACACACAGTACTCCATAATGATAAAGTGTGTTTTTTTGCAAATTTATTACAAATAAAAAACTAATACAGCATTTTCTCAATACTTTGTTGAAGCACCATTGGCATCAATTACAGCCTCAATTCTTTTGAATATGATGCTACAAGCTTGGCACACCTATTTTTGGGCAGTTTCTCTCATTTTTCTTGAAGAATTCTCAAGCTCCGTCAGGTGGGATGGAGAGCATCGGTGCACAACCATTTTCAAATCTCTCCAGAGATGTTTAATCGGTTTCAAGTCTGGGCTCTGGCCGGACCACTCAAGAACATTCACATAGTTGTCTCAAAGCCACCCTTTTGTAATCTTGGCTGTGTGTTTAGGGTCATTGTCCTGTTGATGCTTGCGAGTTCGTTTTAAGTATTTTATATTTAAAAAAAAAAGTTTAAAATAAACACCCAAAAGGTAAAAAGCTAGAAAAAGATTGAAATTATGTTACTCTCAGACGCACAGTGCAATAAAAAAACACTTAACATAAATTATATGAAAATATATTTGAATTAGCCCACAATGCAAATTATATTGAATATAAAATATAGGTCCGTAATATTAATATTTGAGACACCTAATTGATTAAAGTCTGCGGGTATGACCAGTGTAATTATAAACAGTAGTGATGATGTCAGTGTTCAGTATTGATTGCGGAGGTCAGTTAAAAGAAAAAGATATTGACCGTCAGTAGTAAATATAAAACGTTGAGCCCAGAAATTGCATTTTCTTTCATTTGCTCTCTTACTGAAATCAAACTTACAAAAACAACTTCAAATCAGTTAATTGCATCGTTCCTGTAGATCTTTTGTCAAGTGCACATATCTATCTAAGTTTCAGTAACTAATAAGTCATCCTTTCAGAAGACCATAGAGGAGGTGAGGGGGAAATAACTCCATTAATAACTCCATTAGTTCTTCAGTCTTTAAGCAAAAAACACACAAGCCTAACGTCCCTGTTTTCTTCATTTACTGGGTTAAAGGTCTGATCTGATGTGATTGAGCGTAAACAAGTCTGCAGAAGAACGGAAATGGGGGCTTTGTGTCTCGAGCCTGTCGTGTGCACTCGTCCTTCCTTAATGTCCTCCAAATAAAGGGGATTTATTAATGTGTAATTAAGTAATAATCATTGCTACATAATGCATGAAACACTCGAGGGAGAAGCGCAGATATGAAACGGCAACGCCGCGGCCAAGCGCTGCACACGTACGCATTAAAACAGGATTAATTGGGAGGAATAATATTTTGATAAGCACCGCTTGCTCTCTCTATTTCACTCACTCGCGCTCTCATCTATCTCTTAGCCCGGCAGCAAAATCTCTCCCTCATTAGCACTGATAATCATAGCTTTTAATGCTATTTGCATTAGGAACAAGTCTTTACTTAAAGGAAATTATCCCTTTTCAAATAAATGTCAGGAAGCTCGCCTGTCTGTGACAATTCAATCAGTGTAAATCTAACCTTAATACATAATTTAAATCCGACTGTTGTGAAACAACACACTCTTCGTCACTGTCTGGTGTAACACATTACATCATCTTTGGATTCTGCACTTTTGATTCCGTACACAATGCCCGACTGACCCCTGACATTGCCAAGCAATAGTCAAGGTGTTTGTATGAGATAGTGAAACGGCATGCCCCGGTTATGCCAAGCTATGTAATTGACCCATGACTGATGTGCACCAGTGACTTGATATAAGTCTGGTTTATCTGAAAGCGCCCACTGTGTCAGGCCAGTACGTTTACAGTGCCAAAACATTCTAGGTCCGGTGCACTTAGCAGATTTTGACAGTCAGCGTGAAGAGGTTAAGCTCTCTCTCCCTCTCTCTAAACAACAAACATTAGTTTAGATGTTTTGTCAAATACTTTCAGTATTAACTTGCCGTTTGGATCCTTTTTTGCTTCTTTTCATTTTTTTTAGAATGAGTTCTTCTTATTTGCCAGATAATTAATATGCATCATGTGTTGCCCTAAAAAAGCCTAACACATAAAGCTGGCACATAAAATGTTATTATGGTTGTTTTTTTTTAAACAAATTCAGTGTTATAGATCATCAGGAACTACTTTAATTTTATACGAATGTCTGTTATTTTTCAATTTGCTGACTATCAGATTAATCTCCATACAACTTATGAAATGTTCTTGTTCAATGCTGCTGACTGGTCAATAATGCAGCTTTCATAATAAGTACTTGCTGAATCATTGTATTTTATTTTAAAATATTGGTTGTCGCAAAGGAAGGGCTAAGGTAACTTGCTCTGATCCTGTGTCCATTTGCCCTAAAATGCAGCACTGCTGTGGATTCAAACTCTAGTTTTGAAGTATATGAACTATATGCTAAGTACATGAAGCATTTATGACCCTTTGACTTAAATCCATGAATGTGTCCAAAAACAACCACAATTTGTTTCTGGTAGCCAGTGACCCACCCTCGGTGAATCATTACAGATTGTGTCCATTAATTAGAACAAAACCTGAGTTATTAATGGGGGAGGGTTCCCCATCCTTGGCCACATGGCCACCCCAGTGCCCATCTGCTTGCCATAGGGTAAGTGTGTGCCAAGTGCAAAACCATTCGTCAGCTCGGATTTGTGATCCCTCAAAACACCACCCAATCACTTTTCAGTCTGCTACAAATGTGTAGATGGGATCAAACATCTAGACTAACAGCAAGAAGTCCATAAGGAATCCTACAAACAGTGCAAAGTTGCAAAGTGCACAGTCTAGTATTTTGACACACTGCTTTGTATTGTGGTACTTAAGAACGAGTCAGAATTAAAAACAAGGTTCTTTGGGTTTATTTAAAAGGTAAGAACATGTCTATGCGTTATGATTACTACTGCTGAATAAACAATAGACATGCAATGCATGTACTGCAAAGAACATACCATTAAATGACGCACACGCTCATTAAGTACGATCACGTCGATAATGAAGTAGTATCACGTCCCGGTGTGGATTAAACTTGTAGTACAAGTGTAATACAAGACTTCAAATCAATCCCAAAAAATCACGCCTGGTGTTTTAGGTCAGTAATATGTTTCATAAATGTAAGATCCCAGCCCTCTGCGCGTTCAATGCGCGCTTGATTTAACGCATACAGGACGTTTCAATCTCAACCTTGCGCCTGTAAATCGCTCAATTCCGGAGTCTACACGTCTTAAAGAAACAATCCTTCTATTGTTAGATTGGAAACAAAATCTTCGCGATTCACACTGCGCGCCGGTCTAGCTGTGAAATCTCATTGGTCATGCTGAACGGTTCTGCACAGCAAAAAGCGCTTACCTTTAACCGAGCGCGGCTTGGCCTGCTTGCGCCTGGACATCTTTGCGTCGGTGTGCTGCTTTGATCCCCTTCTTGTCCTCCTTGCGAACGGTCATAAGCTACAAGGTTGCACTTTTCCGCCTCGATTTGCCTGTTGCAATGCGGCAAGTTGGTTCGATACGCCGATGCCAGTCACGGGAAAGCGTAGAGAGCAACTGCGTGGAGACGGATAGTGTAGTCCAGCGCTTTTGCAACTTTGCGCGCCTGATTTCAACCTGTAGATTTTGCCCACGGTGCGCCTTTTTCTTCCTTCGGTAACCGCCGGTGAGTTTAAACACGAGCAACCTAAGTTATTGCTGAATTTGCGTGGAAATTAGGTGCCTATCCGTTTTACTGATGCGTCAAGCTGGCGCAAAATAACGTGCGTCTTGTTTATTTGGTGCCGGTCCAGTCACCGCGTGGTCAGCTTGAGGTTCCGAGCTGTATATTCTCGGTCCGATCCGAACACTGAAGCGCCTTGTTTGGTTTTAAGAAGGCATCTCTAAAGGCAGCATTTTTTTTCCTCTCACCTGCAAAAAATGTTTTTCCTTCTTTTAAAAACTGCTTGCGTAAAAGAGCCGTAAGCGTTGAGCGCTAAAGCCGTCTTGCTCTCTCCCTTTTCTTCTTTGTCCTGACTCTGGTCTTCCCTCCGCCTCCCGATCCGAATGCTGGCGGGGCTGCGGCGCACACACACATAATAAAGCGCAGGCTTGGCTGGAACTGTAGCCCCGTGTCCCAGCAGGGAGGATGTGAGAGTAGGGTCCCGGCGGGGGAGCGCTCCGATCCCGCAGGGAGCTCCGCACAGCCTGGGCTTCAGCACACACACACACACACACACACACATACATACACGCACATGCACACGAGGCGGACAGAGAGACAACAGCACCGAGCCATGGCAGCGCGTGGATACTGCAGCCTGAAAGTCAGCGCGCGCAATGGTTCGGCTCGCGGCCAAAAACGCGCATCTTTAGAAAACCCGGCCGCGTGCGAGGAGGAAAAAAGACGCACTTGAGTTCGAGATTGTTTCCTTTCGGTTCTTGTGTTTTTCTTTTTCTTTCTTTTACGTGGCTTGGATTCAGTCCAGCATCTCGCCTGCAAGCTTAGACGATGCTAATTTTCTGCTGGGTGCGGTTTGCTGGAATATAAACAAACCAACATGAATGAAAGGAATGTTGTAAACACACTCATGTATAGATTGTATGTACAATTGATTACAAATGTGTTGATTCGACTGGTCATCGTGTAGTTGTGTGTTCGGTTCATTTTCTTTAACCACTTATTCTAATCAGGGTCAGGTAGGGGTGCTGGAGCCTATCCCAGCTCTTCAGCTGGCACAAGGCACACGGTAACACCCTGGCTGGGGCGCCAGTCCGTCGCGTGTACCTGCAGGTCAATTCAACCGGGCGTGTCTTTGGACTATGGGAGGAAACCAGAGTATCCGGAGGAAACCCACACGGTCACGTGGAGAACATGCAAAATCAACTATTTGATGCAATACGTTGAACAATGGAGAATTTCACTGTTTGTCAAATAGCAACCTTTCCACAAACTTTATTTAAACTTTTCCTAATAATCTGATGTTTTTTATAGGCAGGCATGGCTTAACAGGGTATCTACCAGCTATTATTGACTTGTTGGCATCACTTGTAACCGATATGCTGTCATGCCACTTGGTGTCACGTGACTATAAACACACTAGGAAAAAGAACCTCTAGAACTCAGCTTTGTCCAGTCAGGTTCAATATGCTGGAGCCGATCACAATTTATCAATGGGAGCAAGACACAGATCACAGAAACTCCCAGGAGAGGATGCCAGTCCATCATAGGCCACACTCACACACCCATAGGGCAATTCAGTGCCTCCAATTAACCAGACTGTGTGTTTAGGACTATTTTTTTATATTCAAGTATTTCCTTATCAATGCATTTTTATGATTATTACTTGTGATACTCTTGAATACATTTTGTGTTCATTTTGACTAACATTAACTTGTATGATTAAAGTTCTTGCATAAGTTAATCTTCATAACTTCAGAATTAATGTTTTAAAGGTAATTATTATTTCTATTACATTTACTTTATAGTGTAAGAAAACTCTATTGTAATACATAATTCTTTAAGACAGTGCAAACAAGTATGTATTGTTATTTAACAGACATTTCGCTCTTTTTTATATCTATTGGCACCTTTGGTAAAAGGGGCATTAAAAGTTAAAAAAAACTTAGTACCATGGTTTGTGAACACTGTTTAAAATGTATTGTTTATAAATGCTTATTCACTTTATCTTCTGCTACCATTTTACACTGAAAACCACTAGGGGCAAGAAAAAAGTACTGATCATAGATCAGCAGTGATACATTGATGTACTATAAAACTACAATAACCCTGCTTTTGAGTTACATACATGAGTTCTAACACCTTTGTATCAGAACCAGTATTACAATTTAGAACATTTAGAGCTCTTTTTTTACCACTATGTTTAACACTCAGTGATTTTTTTCTCCTAATGGCTGGTATATGTATAATCAGATTATTAAGTAAAGTCTGTTGGATCGGATCACATGGGCCAGCCACTGAGTCATAACAATCTGGCAACTCAAAATCCTTATGTTTGCCCTATTTTCCTGCTCCTAACATCAACTTTTTGGATGAAATGATCACTTGGTGCTTAATATATCCCACCTACTAATAGGGCCGTGATAAAGAGATAATTAGTGTAATTCACTTCATAATGTTGTGCCTGGTTATTGTATAATAAAATTACAAATGTACACAATGTCTGGTACCCAGTATTATTTAGGGCGGCATGATGGCTAATTAGGTAGCACATTAGACCATGGCTGTGTTTGATATACTGTGATGGACTGGGTGTTACCATGTGCCTTGCGCCCGTTGAAGAGCTTGGATAGGCTCCAGCACCCCCCCCCCCCGACCCTAATTAGGATAAGGGGTTAAAGAACATGAACTGAATTGAACTGTGTTTGATATAAACTTGTGTAATGATGAATCTTGTGTAGTGAGTAATGCTTTCCTGTCATGAATGTAACCAAAGTGGAAAATGTTAAAATTCCAATAAGCAAACAAACACAGTATTATTTATGAATTAGTATGCATGAGAGTGGGTGTATTATTCCATTTTAATAGCACAACTATGTCATTTTGGATGTAGGAATTCATGCAGGTTGTGCAGTAGATCCAGGCACCTTGATGTCCACACATGGAGATGTTTTTAATACCAAAAACCCTGAAGGCTGACCTTAAAGCTGATGAAAAGATTTATGCCTTTGCTCACTGGAACCCAACATGACCATAGCTTAAACCCTCACAGCATCGGTCTGCCTGGTCATCCACAGTATGAGAGACATCATTACTTCATGGGCAGATAGAAAAAGGACATGTTTGGCAAATGCAAAGTAAAGAAATGTGCTAAATCGCACGAGGCCTTTGTTCTTGCCTCACCGGTCTTTGACCGAACCGTTGATCCGTCCGTTGTCATGGATAACTCTGTGGGCTCGCTAGCTCTGTGGGCACGGTCAACAGGGGTGTCGCTTAGATTGGGCCTCACTCCTCCTGCCAGGCCACAGAGGGGCCTTTCAAATAGACCCCCCACCGCCGAGGTTCTTGGTCTCGTCTGAAGTCCCCCCCCCTCCCGTAATGGAGTCCCAGAGAGATAAGGGGCCTGTGGGCATAAAAGGGTGAACCTTGCTGCAGTGTCTGCTTTTTTTCATCTGGATTCATACAAAAGAGGAGAAATAACCCACATTACAAGCTTCTTAAGGGTCAAGGACAGAACGAGTTGTGAATGAGATGAAAAACAGCATTGTTAAATCACATAGCAAGCGATTACACCCTCTGTCATCTCCTCATGGATTTGCCTCTTTTTCCATTCTTGTTGAACTAAAGGCTTATAAAACCGCTACATGTGTATGAAAACAAATTAAGACACAAAAGAAAATAGCCGTGAGCTCTACATGGACTGTTTTGCACTTACTAGAGTCACTTAAATACAATCATAATACATCTTCAAGATGACAAGTTGACTCAACACATTTAAATCTGTGGCTTATAAAATGTCTTTCTTTGACATATATACATTCACCATTGTGACCACCTTCCTAATTTTGTGTTGGTCCCCCCTTTTGCTGCACTTTGTATTCTGGAACCTCTCTATCAGTTACAGTAGCTAATCTGTTTGATCAGACCACACAGGCCTGCCTTCGTTCCCTACAGCCTACCTCAAGGAGCCTTGTCCCTGTGTACTATTGATAGATACTGACCACTGCAGACCAAGAACAACCTTCAATAGCTGCAGTTTCGGAGATGATCTGACCCAGTTGTCTAGCCATGACAATTTGGCCCTTGTCAAATTCTCCATCTTCTAAAGTTAAGGGCCTTGTTCTAGGGCCTAAAATGGCTGCATGTCATTGGACTATGAGAGGAAACCAACACAAACCTAGGAGAACATGTTAACGCTGCACAGAAAAGACCCACACAGCTCCACCTGGGAATCTAACCCAGGACCTTTTTGCTGTCAGGCGACGGTGCTACCCACTGACCCAGCCTGTCGCCCAGGTGAGTAAATGAACAAATTTTCAAACAAGGTTTCCAATTGCATCACTCTTCACATCTTGTCTTTTCTGTAAACCTTCTTCATCTTTTTTCTCTGACCCGTGTTCCTGCCGGCTGGTGGCCGTGATAGATGAAGCCAGAGAAAGCCCTCTTAAACACTCCCCCATTGTACTGTCACAAGCCCGGGGAGTTCATGTTATATTTATGTTGCCCATAACAGTTTCACTCTGTCCTCTTGCAGTATGTTGTGTTGAACTCACTCCAACCCTACCAGGTCCCACCTCCACAGACAGTGATACATCTCACTGCTCTTGCCCTAGATGCTGTATTTTATATGAAATAATTAGACATAACCAGTTTAAATACATCATGTATCTAGCTTAATATGTTTACTACAGTCATTAGCAATTTTAAAAGAAGTTAATCAAAATTAAATGTTCTTTTTGATTAAAAACATGACATGAACAATGTACCATTAGGGGAAAGATTTTACTGCAATGTGGTACCGGTGAGGCTACTACAGTGCAATGTAATAAACATTTTGGTCATGTTTTAAGGATACCAGAATATTTCATGGAAAAAGGTGGACACACGGTCAAATTTTCCTTAGGGTAGTGAAGACAGTGAGGACAGCAGCTCAGATGATGAGATTATCATTAAAACAATGGTGGCTTCTCTACTGCAATGATCATCAAGCATGCATCCACTACTTAATAACATTTAAAAAAAAGAAGCAATTCCAGAACGTTATATCTCTTAACATTGGTCATTTACAAATTACATCCATCCTAAATAAAGGTTGAATGGAGTAAATGCATTTTCTCCCCTTTTTCTTCTGACTCCAATTCTCCAATTGCATTTTGCTTCCTCTTCACCGATGAGATCCACACCCTGATTGAGAAGAGCAAGATTGACCCACTGACCCTCCGACACATGTGCAGTAACCGGCTACATCTTTTGACCAGTACGCAAGTTCATTTAATTTGTTAATTAACCTCCGTTTCTGTATTTCAGACATGGAACGCATTCCTAAAATGTTAGGATGCGGCAGTTTGGGACTAGTAATGAGGGGATTTTAAACAGGTGATGACATTGAGTGATTGTATTTCAGTACAAATGCAGCATCCAGGAAAGGCTGAGTCTTTGATGAGCAAAGATTGCCAGATGATCTTTAGTTTGTAATGGAAAATTACTGAAACGTATAAAAGGATTACTTTTTTTTAAATGCGGGAATGTATATATATTAACAAAATTAAATAAGTTGACACAATAAGACATGGAATAACTCAGGTCTATATCATCTGCCATTACATAAAAGGCAAAGTAACTGTAAGAAACCCAATTGCAAGAACTTATTTGCATTTTCCATGCTGTCCCAACTTTTTGGGCCGGTACTATATTATGGTGACTCAAGCATGAGAGGGGTAGATGAGGCACAGATTGGGGCTGAGCACTCCACTTGACTTACCGCCCCCCTCTGCTCTATCAGTGGCTGATTATCCCCACACTCATCACTACACTTTTACTGCAGATTGTCCTCTGTCCCAGTTTCATCGTCCCAGGCCTGTAGGTCAGCCTTGGCTTTAAAGTGGACACACGCTCTTTTAAAGTGGCTCTGTTTACAAAAAGGGTAATTTCAGGCTTACCAGTCTTTTTAGGTTTACCAGGTCTGGTGCCAAGAACTCAATAGCGATTCCCCTCCTCCCTTTCTCATTCCCTGATTCTGGCTCTTGCCCCAGTCGTGGACAAAAGAAACACCAGCTTTATAGACTTATAGAGTACTAAAGCATAGCAACAACAAAGACATCAGGTTTCGAACAGGTCTTGGAGAATATTCACAAGGTATTTTGATCAGTAAGTATTGTTTTTAATTTGATAGACCTGAAAAAGAAAAAAAAATGAAGAAGACCGCTCCAGTGAAAATGCTTTCCTGATGAGCCGCAACAATGCACTCGTTCCCACGACATCAGCTCTCTGTAGGGAGTCTCATCCTAATTTCCTCCATCCATAATAAAAAAGAGCTACATTAAACAGTGCCATTAGTGCCAGCAATTTGCTTTATTCTCTGCAGAAAGAGAAATGTTATCTGTAGCGGACAAACTTAACCCAATTAAAGCTCATTGTGCACGGGGGCCTTACTGGATCTTCAGCCGCGGCTACGGAACGAGGCCAGAGCCAGCCAACTTTGAAGAAGAAAAAGGAGAGGGAGAGTCAGGAGGATTGAAAAAAGTAGAAGAAGAAAATACTCAAATACAGTGGGCCCTTGAATTCAAAGGGTTTAAAATACGAACATTTTGTATTATGAAAGCTTAACGTATGGAAATTATGCAAACAAAACGTGACCTCACGGACCTAGTACGCTGTCTACATAAGAAGCATTGTGGGGCAAAGAACAAGTTATTTTCAAATGTAAATAAATTATTATTGATGTTTAATTTGTATACATGTGTACAAGTGTATTTATTTGCAACTTCGTGCTTGTCAGTGACAATTTAACCATACACAAAATGAGACGTTATCTGATGAGCTAGCGCTTAGTGCAACCTCAGCCGAATGGCATGATGCTAACTGTGTTAACTTATTAAGCTTTCAAATGACCTGATTTATAAATCAACAACTTATTACAATCGTCTGTCCCCAAAGAGAGTGCAGAAGAAGTGTAGGAATGAGAGAAAGAACTGTAAGATAGAGCAAACTTACTGTACTTAAATGTGATCTGTGATATTTAATATTGTATTTTTCCAGTAATGTTCAGTTCATTTTCTTTAACCCCTTATCCTAATTAGGGTAGGCTCATCAACGGGCGCAAGGCATACGGTAAGTACCCGGAGGTAACCCACACAGACACAGGGACAACATGCAAACTCCACACAGAAAGGACTTAGATCATCCCACCTGGGGATCGAACCCAGGCCCTTCTCGCTGTGAGGCGACAATTCTACCCACTGAGCAACCAGTAATGTATGTTCTTTAGTTTAAAATTTTTTCATTTGAAAATGTACTTGTATTTATAAAAAAAAACAATTAAGACATTAGAAAGGTTATAAGGGGGCGGTTTGGGAGGTCCGGCAGGGATTCATTCTAGTCACATTATTAGTAATACGTAAATATGCTTAACATAAGAATATTTTCACTTAAGACCAACTCTTCATAACCATTCAAATTCGTAAGTCAGGGGTCCAACGTACAGCCAAAGTTTATGAACAATCAGTTTCAAATTCGAAATGAAAAAAGGAATCTGCACGTTCCGAGGCACCCTCTCATACCCTACATTTCTGCTGTTAATTGTTGTGATAACACCTCACGATTACAGGCCTTTAATTATCAACATGTTTGGCTGTTAAAGTGGGTACCTGGCACAGATCCTTACATTTTAGACGTGGTGGGGAGGGGTGGAGGGTTCGCGGAGAGCCTAAGGTTCCTAATGAAGATCTCACTCACAGCGGCGCACCAACGCACAGTGTGCGGCTCCACTAACAATGCAGCACATCGCGTTTAGAGCCGACCCGGGTAGCCGTGAATTCTAACACGACAACAACAACTATATTCATAGTGATACATTTTGATTGATATCCAGTTGTGCAGGGATGGTGACTGTACGGCTCCGCGGAGAGACGGGGAATTCAGAAAAGCACTTTGTTTGGACGGCGCGCTATTGTGGCGGCGGACTATAATAAACGACGGGGATAAAACGCGTCTGTTTTTCATTCGAACCCTAGCGTGGTGGAAACATGTTATCTGTCTCTCTATGTCTGTTGTAATCTCTCTATCTCCGAAGGCATTCATCAGCTGAAGTGGGGTTGTTTTTCTCTTTTCTTCCTCCTAAAAAAGCTCCAATCAACACCTCTCAGCTGGTGAAATGAAGCAGAACCGGGCCTCCATTACTTTTGAGTCTTGATGGATTCTTCACAGCTGCGGCCGAGCGTCTGTGAGCAGAGGCTGGAGAGACAAACAGCTGTAAAACATGCTCCACTAAAGATGTTCACCCACACGCTGGCACCGTGTATCATCAGTACATATACACACTCGTGTACAAACACATTCAAAACAGACTCGCATTTAGATGGAAACACGCACACGCTAATAAGCATCTTCACAAGGAATCTTCATTTAACCGACAAAAGGTTTACATGATTTGTCTAACCAACAAGATTGTAAATTGCAACACGAAAAAGTTAGGAGGTACAAAAGTTTTTTTAAAATATTTGATTGATGCACTATTAAGGGTATCATGGATGAGGATGCACCAAGGGATCAGGCCTTGTAAGCAAAGATTCATTGAGCCTTACCACTTTATGAGAGAAATGCAAGACTGCAGATAATTTGGGTACTTGTTAAAATAATTTAGACAATCCAGCAACCTCAGTCTGTAGGCAACAAGGCTGAAAATCACTCCTTGAAGAAGCAAGAATTTTGTGGTAGAACCTTAGATACGTCATGGTACTGTGATAAATATATCTACATGGAATATGGAATAAAAATCATTGCTACCACACATACAACTGCATCATGATATTCAACCTCAAAATCTGTAACAAAAACAAAGCCATAAATTAATTGCACAATTAAAAAGTTCCTGGGGCCCAAGATCATCTCAGATGGACAAAATTATGTCATCAGCAAAAGCTACAAAGGCAAATATCTGTCATGTATAAATGCATCTATAGACTTGAAACGGATAGTGGTACACTAGTAGATAGAGATTCAGGCTATTAAAATTACAGAAAGACGTATCCCTTCAACATGGTGCATTTCAGTTAATACAACTATGTGTCACACTCGACTGTCATTTGCTAAAATATATTTGCCTCGATGTTCCATACTGCTACAATCAGTCTCAACAAACTTTGGATGATAAAAATGGAATATATAGTTTAAGATGGCTTATATATTATATATATTATATAAAATTATATATTTACTGATTTATAATTAGGGGGCTCTTTAGGCCAAGAGCCCCTTTTATTAATTTAAACAGAAATAAATGGCACGTGATGGGATGGGAAAAGCAATAGGCTATATACATAAGGGGGATTTCATGTGATGTCATATAGATCTGTTTAAATTACCTACAGCCTATTTTGGGCTTTGAGAAAGGGTATATATTGAATTTGTCCCTCACAAGGTGCAAAGGTTAATAGACAGTGATAATAAATGATACTGATGCAGTTGTTGATGAAGTTGCTGAAGTAGACCAATGTGAGGGAGCTTACTGCACCAACTACAATGAAATCAGTAAATTCTACCTTTATTATGGATTCATCATAGTTTTAATGAGCAAAAACACAAGACATCTTACTATCTTTGCTGACAGCGTAATAAAAGTACGTAGTTTTGAATACGAAGGTTTTTAAACGACTAATGTAAATGACGAATATAGACTGCCATCTAGTGGCCACTCTACTTCATTACTCCAGCTTGTGAAAAACGCTAGGAATTAATTTCCCAAGTATTTTAACATTTATTACCATAACATCTAAAATAAGAGTTGAGAACCACTGAAAAACATTTATCAGGGATGTAGAGCCATATAGAATAACTGGGTGCAAGCCCAGAGCTCAATCTGGAGAAAGCATCATTACATTGCAGGGCAACCCTCCAACACCAACTTAATTACACCTAGAGGCAGTTTCGTATAGCCAGGGCACTAAAGCTGTCAAACTCCAACACACAGTGGACCAAAATTAAAAACGTGGACAAAGCCGGTCCATCTTGATATTTATTGAAAATCAATTATTGAAAAAAGGTGAGTTGAGGAAGTTTTTCCTTCTGATCAAATATAATGATCTTTTTCATATGTCAACAAATGTAAGTTTTGCTTAAACAATGACTCTGGAAAAAGCAAAGCATAATACAATAATCAAATGTGAAATAAAAGACACATCTTTGAAAATCATTTGTTAAATAATAATAATTTAAAAAATCTTATACCTCTATTTTTACCCTTTTAAGTTAAATTTCAATGGTAACCTTTTTCACCGACTACAATAAAATCAGTCTACCTTTATTATAGATTCATCATAATTTTAATGAGCAATAATAATAATAAAAAAAAATAAAAAAAAAATAAAAAAAAAAAAAATAATAATAATAATAATAATAATAATAACAACAACATTAATAATAATAATTTCCTTAAATGAAAATGAAAATCCAACACTTTAATT
>JAYDZG010000009.1:17605028-17615464 GCA_034509265.1 Microcambeva bendego | reverse complement strand
AAAGCACACAGCCAGGATAACCAAGGAGTGGCTCCATAAGAAGCATATCAAGGTTCTGGAGTGGCCTAGCCAGTCTCGAGAACTAAACCCTATAGAAAAACTTTGGTGGGAGCTCAAATTCCGTGTTTCTCAGCGACAGCCCAGATACCTGGCTGATCTGGAGAAGATCTGTGTGGAGGAATGGGACAAAATCCCTGCTGCCGTGTAGGCAAACCTGGTGAAAAACTACAGGATTGGACCACACCGACCAGCCTTCACTCCCCACATGCATTAATGAGCCTTGGCCACCCATGACCCTGTCACCGGTTTACCACTGTTCGTTCCTTGGATCACTATTGATAAATTGCAGAATGGTCACTATTTTCAGATCCCTTGTAATGTTTACATAATTTGAGCTGTTATAAGGCGTTTTAGTTAGCTCTTGGGCCTTCTTATTCTGAAATTGCACTGTAAATTTCAAAGGACAGCAGTTTAGTTGTGTTATAAAAAATAGACCTCCTCCATCAATGCATAGTGTGTCACAGTAGAATAAGGTAGGTTGGTGTTGGGAGAAGTTTAACAGTCCTGTACTGTCTGTATCAGCCCTCATTAGCATCCAGGCATACATTTGAGCAGCATGTCTGATCTGAAGAGTCGACGAGCCAGCAAGGCATAAAAATAAAGAAACAGAGAAGCAACAGAGAGGAACAGATGTTTTCAGATATATTTGATGAGGCACTGGTGCAGATGATTGATATGTACAGGTGTGTGATGCTCCTGGAATACTGGTGTTTCTCTGTTGTTTACTGCATTTAGGGATGCATGTGGGAAATAGAACAAAATGATCTTGAAAACACAATTCACACAATCACAAAAAGATTTCACGAGACATATAATACAAACAAGCTAACTACTATGCTTAAATGGAGTTACTATACTGTCTCTGAGTATGTTTTTGCCCAGCCATTTAGCCATTTTCCTATCTCCTAATTGTAATGATTATGAAAACTGAGTGCTAGCATGGACTCAGTTATGAAGATTTGTGAATCCAGCCACCACCTTTTTTATTCTAAACCATACAACCCCAAATCAGAAAAAGTTAAGGCAGTATGGGAAATGAAAATACAATACAAATGCAAAGACAAAAACTATAAATTTTTGCAGACAGTTTGGACCTAAAATATTTAATTGACTGCTTAGCTCCATTCATTTTTTTAAATTAACCTGCGGTCCTGCATTTCAGGCCTTAAACACCTTCCAAAAAGTTGTGATAAGTAAATTTGTTCTAGGACTGAAGTGAGAAAACTAAATTATTATGTGATTCCAAAAGCCGCACCCAGGAAATATGAGTCTTTGAAGAGCAAAGATGCCTAGATTAAATCCAGTTTAACAACAAATGTGTGCGAACATTATCGAAATAATTACAAATAATGTTTGGAAGGGATTTGCATATTTCTGTCCTTACAGTGCATGATATCATTAAATGATTCAAGGAATTTGCTTTAAGAACCACCACTCATCAATAGCTGATAAAATCACATGGGCAAAAAATGGGATTACTCTGGCAAACTGCTACAGTCACATGCTCAAATAAAGTTTACTTTACAAACTTTACTGTACAAAAAAGAAGCCTTATGGTAACCGCGTTCAGAAAGGGCATAGACTTCTATGGGTTTGGATGTGTCTAGGATGGACCACGTGTATTATAGTCTTCCTTATCTTCTAACAGCAATGATTATGGAAACTGAGCACTTGCATGTATTCCCTCATTTAGCTACATGAATCCAGCCACCACCTTTTTTCTACCTGTCTGTGGTTGGCCAATGTTGCATCAATACAGGAATTAGAATTTCATCTCTCTCTCATCTAGTAGCAGGACAATTTACTCTTAGACTCCTGGCTTCTAATAGCTTTAGCATTTACAGAGACATCTAGGGAAATCAGGATTTATTGATAATACAATCAACACCTTTCTTTCACACTGGTCAAGAGCATGGAATTATGTATGGGACCATTTAACATGCTGAGGGCTGCAATTTCTTTAATCATACTGTAAAAGACAAGAGATGAGGTCAGACGGATACACACAGTATGTCACATATAGTTTATTCATGATTACAATGAACAAGATTTCACAGGGCATAGAACACAAACTATACAAACATCTATGCTAACTACTATGCTAGATAAGGGTTGAGCTCTGTCCGGCTCTAGAATATGCACCTTACTATAGGGTTTCTATTGACTAAAGCAAGTCAGCTAATACAAATGCATAAAACATCAAAGAAACTGTAGAAGGAATTAAAATGTTTAAGTGACACAAAAAACACTTGGCCAATGCTGACTCAGGTTGGTTGTCACACATTAATAATCAATCAGACAAATCTGTTCTATAATTGTATGTGTATAATGTGTAAATGTGGGGTAACTTTAGGTCATTGAAGATACATGAAAAAAATATGCATTATGGCGTGTGCCAGATGTATTTTTTGGCAATGAGCCCAGTATGTTGACTCCGATTTTACATGATATCAGTCTCTTTGAGTTGGCTTATATTGCCAGAGACCTTGGCCGACTTTTGACGCAGTGGAGGTGAGAGTATTGGGGCCCTAAAGTAATGATGTAAAACACCCATATGGCATCACTTTTGGAGGCAGGATCTGATTTTAGATAGATATTTTTGTGAAGGACAGCCAGTGAGAATGAGAAATACATGTTAAGGTTATAGTACTCTTTATGCTTATACTCTATAATTTAGTCTATGATAGAATGGAATAGAATAGAATACCTTTATTTGTCATTACACAGTTTAAAGTTAAGTGTGGCAGTGTGGCAACACAAAAGAGCTGACACACAAACAAACAGGATTTAGGCAGAGGAAAAAAATCTCTTGTTCAGTTCCCTATTTTCCAGTAAGGTTTGTAAGAGCCTGACTAAGACTTTCAAGTCCTACCCTAGCCCCCTAATTTCCCAGACTTAAACCCAATTAAGCTATAGAACCCCCTTGATCATCATGTTTGCTGTATGGATCCTCCCCCTCACCCCATCCAGTAACTGTGATATGCAAGGCATGGCTCCAAATATCTGTGATGACCTACCAGGGCCATATTGAGTCAGTCCCAGCTCATATAGCTGCTGTAATAACTAAAAGGTGGCTTTTAGTTATTATAATATTTTTAATGCTTTTTGTGTTTTTAACCACTATATGATGAACTGTACGACCCTGAAGAAAGGATTATATGAGGTGGCACATGTTTTTAGAATGCTTACATTGACATGCAGAATGATAGTAACAAAGACAATATGATTCAAGACAAATGAAAACATTTTATGACATTTTAAAGGTTAGACTGACCAACAGTGAACAACAGGGCAGTTTAAGAATAACAATCATTTGAATATTTTTACTGAATGCAAGGCACATATAAACCGCCAATTGGAAGAAATGTGGTGCAACACTGCAGACTGATTTTTAATTGCTGGATGAGAAACCATATTAAGGATGTTTGCTCTACCTGCAATGGAGTGAGAGGCGAGTAATTATAGCATCTAAAATTCAATTACCCACTCACTGGATTGCATTATCCTGCTGCACTAGCACTCTAAAGTACAGAGTCTCTGATGCATTCTTGCTGTGTCTAACATCTCATACTTCTAGTCTAAGTAGTATGCTTCCAAAAAATGCAACTTTCATTAAAAAAGGACTCACAGAACCTGAGGATTATCTGGAAAATATCAGTATTCTTAGAAACTGTTTGTAATGTATGCACAGTTTATTCTTTGCATTTAAGAATCCTGGGAAATAGAAGGATTTGCATGTAACTGCATAAACAGATGACTGTGCAGCGTGGATCAATGAGAAACTCTTACCACTGTCACAATATTACTCTTACGTTAACATGGGAAATCTCGACTGCTTACATTTTCTGAAAGGATTATTACTCAAAGTCATTTAAGCTGTCAGGGTGACATAATTTTAGCTGTGTCACACGAAATGCATTTTTTATTATTGGTTTGTGTCATGAGTCTCTCCGCAGGAGTCTACTGCTTGTTCCCAGGGGAAATAAAATGGCCAAGCAAGATCTTTACCATTTACCAAAATGTCTGAGCTTAACAATGTAAGCTGGTAAAAATCAAAGGGATCAATGCTATTTCATTACATCATTATGAAGCCAAAGGGCAGCCCTTGTCATGATGTCCAATTCTCTTTCTGCTTTCCATATGAGGCAGAAGACTTGCTTTTTTGATGCTGCACTATGACCTTCAACAGTTCTGTGAAAATATGTGTAATATTACAGTGTTCAGTATAATTAATATTATGTCATAACAATTAAATGTTCATAATACTGTTGACTATTTTACACATATGACATGGGCAGCATGATGGCTAAGCAGGTAGCACCTTTGCCTTACAGCAACAAGGTGCTGGGTTTGATCCCCAGATGGGGCAGTCCAGGTCTCTTCTGTGTGGAGTTTGCACATGACATTAAAATCCTGATAAACAAATAAACACATAGGACATAATTTAAGGACAAGAAAAAATACTACACCGACCAGGCATAACATTATAGCACTGACAGATGAAGTGAACAAAACTTATTTTAGAATATTTTATCCTCAAATGATCCTCTTGATCTTCAAAGGAAGAAAAATTAGCAAGCATAAGGAATTCAATGAGTTTCACAAGGCCCACTTCTCATGGTTAGATGACTGAATCTCCAAAATTGAAGCTCTTGTGGGGTGTTTCCAGTCTAAAGTGGTCAGTATCTGTCAAAAGAAACAATTGTAAATTTGGCAACAGGGTCATGGGGGGCCAGGGCTCATTGATGCACATGGGGAGAAAGGGTGTGACAGCATATGAGCTATTGTAGCTCGAATTGCTGAATTTTTAAATGCTGGTTCTAATTGAAAGGTGTCATAATACACAGTTGAAAAGCTGTTTTGGTAGCAATAGGGGGACCAACACAGTATTAGTTGGTCATACTGTTTTGCCTGATCAGTGTTCATAGATATCATTAACTTTGTGTTGTCACATTTTTACACTATTGCTACTTCTCTAAAAAATAGGTAAGGCATTATTGCCCAGGGCTGAACTGAATAACATCAAAGTACAAGAGAGGGTCAAAACCAGAGGGAAACCGAACCAAAACCTCAGAGTCAAAACAGTCAAAAAAGAAAAACCGCAAGACAAAAACAAAATCAAAACCCAGAGACAATTATTGAGAAAATCATACAACAAAATACAACAAAAAATCATGCCAAATCAATAATACAGACCACAATCCACTGTGGCGACCCCAAAGAAAAATAAATACATTACTAAAAAGCATATGGACTTTCCAGGCACCTGAGATTTGAACGGTATTAATACATGAAACGGTAAGCATTAGAAAGCGAAATTATCTTAGTAGATTAAATCATTCAGCAAATTAAGTTGCACCCTATAAACAAGGCTACAGAGAGAGAAAGCTGTTTTAATCACGATGATAATGAGTTTATGTATGCTTCATTTAGCTACGGCACATTTGAGTCCTTTTGCAATAACCCAAAAATAATACATGTCTTTTTTTTTAAATACAAACTTACACTTATCCTTTTTGCTAAAGATATTTAAAGTACAAGCACTGTCAACAATGAGATCTGGATGAATCGTATAATTGGTCACTTGGTGCGAATAGATCTTATTTCCTGCACACTGAACTCACTGCTGAGAAATAGGAGCGATATTAAGATTTATTGCTTGTACAAAGGAAAAATAAACATCTTTTTACCATGGCATTGGTGCCAGTTTGAGTGCTGCGTATGTGTGTGTGAGATTTGTCAGTGTACACTCGCATACACATAATTCGCACTTAAACAAGCCGGAATGGCCTTAGTGTTTCGGTGATTGGAACCAATTACTAAGTTTTGACTGGGGAAAATACACAGTGCATTAGAATAATATTTTTATCACCCAGTTACTCAAGCAAGAGCTCTTTAGCAGCCATTAAACTGTCACAAGGCTCAAATTTGTCATTGCTATAAAGGCCTGCAGTCCTATAAGTCATCAAATATGGATGACCATGAAAAGAAGCAGGAAAGCTGGGTGGCAGAGGGAAAATAATTGTATGACTTATGACTGCATAAGTATTTTATGAATTGTATGAGTTATCGTGCATAAGTGTCCCTGATTACATCGAGAACAGCATTAGTGGAGATGTGGGTGAGAGAAAAATAGATAGAGCTGTATAAAAGAAGTACAATCCTTATTAATTGCAAATCCATTTACAGCTTGTATTTGGAGGTGGAAATAAAACAAAGAACACTTGAAAAAAAACATCACACTTGGAGACATTAACCAAAGGCATGGTTTTAAACTTCAGAGCCTATTGCGGCACACATCTTACCTGCTGCATCAATATATAGTCCTGATCTGAGTTGCAGAAGGATTGGAAAACAAATGGATACCATGATGTATCCAAGACTGAATATGTCCTAAAAAGCATCAATCCACGCCCCTACTCACTGTAGCCCTACAGTATCCAATACAATGGCTTATTTTTGTGATGGCAGAAAACCAACACCCAGAAGGAACCCATAGTTAAACAAAGAGAACGCCAACCAGAGAGCAAACACAGGCTCCCTTATGTCAGTCAAAAATCAAATAAAGCTTTTTACAGTAAGTGCATCATAACCTGGAATTGGTCATGTGATGATGAGGGGCACTGAAGGTCAGGACATCGAAAACCTGTCATTTTTGAGACGGGGATAAATTCCACTGATATAAAAATAATCCTGAGGTCAAAGTGAGGTCATCGGTCTGTATAAGCTGAAGTGTAAGCTTTATAGAATTCGGCAGCAAAACAGACGAACAAAGCATTAAAATCAAGTAACATTTTTTTATATTTTTTAATATAATGCATTTAGTGTACTAAAGACTGTATTTACAAAAAAATATGGGACAGTATGGAAACTGCAAAGAATGCAGTAATTCCTCACGTGTACTTTGAATTTATTTGATTGTACTTCATGTCTTGTTGGCTCAACTTCATTTCATTAGCTTATAAACATCCCATCCTGCACTTAAGGCCTGCAAGAAGATGAAGTAACAAAATAATGGGAAAAAAGTTATTCCAAACAGCTGCAACAAGTCCAAATGCCAGGGTCTGTCATGGTACAAGGCTGGTAAAAGTCATTTCACTTACCTGATGGCAGCATTATTGCAGCAAACTATTTTGAGATTTTAGAGCAACATTTGCTGTCTTCTTGTCCAGGAAAGTCCAACCAACATGCTACACACATTACAACGGCATGACTGTGGAAGCAGAGGGTATGGGTACTGGACTGGCCTGCCTACCATCCTGACCTGTCCCGAATAGAGAATGTGTGGAGAATTTTAAAACAAAAAATGTGACGACCACCCCATACTGGAACACATCTTAAGACGTGTTTGCAGAAAGAATGGGACAAAATAAATTCTGAAACATTAAAAAGCTTGGTATCCTCTGTGCCAAAACATCTTTTAAGTGTGGTGAAAAGAAATAACAACCATACAAAGTGGTAAAGGCTTTACTGTCCCAACTGAATGCAGGAACATTTTTATTATCTTAATTTTCCACACTGTCCCAGTTTATTCATGTTGTACTCAGGGATGAAATACATTTTGAAGCAACTTAAATGTAACTTAAGATAGTATATGCTTGCAATTATTTTTCAAAATGACCCTGAGGTGGCAACTTTCTTTCTGTGTTCAGTCATTGATACACAACTTCTTTTGCCTGGCTTTCACCCCATCACCTTTACACACCTCGTACACACACACTGCACCCATCAGAGCTATTGAAGATGATAAAGACTTTCCGTCTGACATTTACTAACCTTTTCCACAGAGATGATCGAGAAATGGAGATGTAAGAGGAGGATGGAGGAAGGGAGGAGGTCCAGCACATGGCATTCTGCTTTGTCTGTCATCGCTGCATGTCTTCTTTAACCCTCCTTAGGACCAGCTTGGTTCCAAAGGTCTGGTTAAAATACATTGGGTTCCGAGTTTTTTGTTTTTTTTACCATAAGGATGTTTGGTTAACCCAGTAGTTCTCAAACGTTTTCTTTCATGCCCTGCTTTGGAAGATGAAAAATGTTAATTCCCCCTCCAACAGAGTACTAACAAAAAAAGGTCAAATTTAATTTCAAAAATCTTGAATTTTGCTTTCACCTTAATTTAAGTTATTTTTTCAGTACTTAACTTTATCAAACCACTTTTAAAATATCACTAAACTGCCACTTCAATCAGTCTGCTATTTCAAAAATTAAATGTATTCTGCAAACAGCAATCTGGGTGCAAATCTATGCAAAAAAAAGTGAGAGTTCACTCTTTGCAGCTGCAATGAGCCCATTTTACTTTGCACATCTTTTCAAAACGGGCTGGATGGCTGGACCAACAAGGGGAACTTAATTCTGCTGAATAATATTTATAATATCTCTTTATAAAAAAGCAATGAACTGTAAAGTTTTGATAATCTGTTACTGTTTAAAGTATATGTTACAATCACAAAATAGAAATGAGTAGTAGACAGAGTAAAACATCAATATTTCACTATTTAATTAACTTTTTTGAATATAAATGTGAACAAAATGTACAGGTTAAGTCCTATTGTTATTTTGTTAGACGTTTAATGACATTATTTGCGTTTTTTTATCTTGTTATTGTTAGACAATCTTTTTGTTACTCACAAAGCTGATTTTATCTTCTCCAGTGTAAAACTTGAGTTGATAAGTTAGGTGTCAAATCTGTATTAATTTTGCTATTGTTTCCCGTCTATTTTGCTATTGATGTCCTGCATTGCTCCCTCACTTTCCTGCACTTTAATTCTTCATGTTTTTGACATCATTCAAATGAATGTAAATCTTTGCTCTCTAGACTACGCACATCTGGTTACAGTAATAAAGGTTGTATTATTCACTATGATTCATCCATTCTTTCTGTCTTATGGTGGATTAATCAGTGTTAAAAATATGTTTGTCTAGTGGCAGATATGACGAGAAAGCATTTAAAGAGAAAGCAACCCGAATTCCGAAACTTTTGTACTGTCCCAAATCCAGTGCAACATCAAAAATCAAAATATAACATCTGTTGTATTTATACTGACCAGACACATTACATTATGACCACTGATTATCTCTCAGCACCGGTTAATTGATGGGATATAATTTCTTGCTGTGTTAGAAGCCGGAAAATGAATGAGTGTAAAGATATGGCTTGGTTCGACAAGGGCAAAATTGTGATGGCTAGATGACTGGTTCAAAGCGTCTCCAAAACTGCAGCTCTTGTGAAATATTCCCAGACTACAGAGATCAATATCTATCAAAAGTGGCTCAAGGAATTAAATTCACACAGTTACATCTCTCAAAGATATTTAACAAACCACATTCATGTCAACCAACATACAGTGTATCACAAAAGTGAGTACACCCTTCACATTTCTGCAGATATTTAAGTATATCTTTTCATGGGACAACACTGACAAAATGACACTTTAATACAATGAAAAGTAGTCTGTATGCAGCTTATATAACAGTGTAAATGTATTCGTCCCTCAAAATAACTCAATATACAGCCATTAATGTCTAAACCACCGGCAACAAAAGTGAGTACACTGTAGAAGCATACAAACACGAGAATGTTAGCAAATTGATTGATTGTGCCTGTTCATTTCAGCACACCTTCAAAGCACTTTCTGCACTAAATGAAGTGTACATAGCTGTGTCATCTTGTTTCATGCATTATTCCTTACCTGTGTTTGTATGTTTTATACAGAACTGAAGGTTGCGCTTGTTTCCTCTTGTCCTTCACTGGCAACTCTATGTGTAAATGTTGAAGGACAAAACCACCTGCGAGAGCCATCCATCCAGAAAGGAGTGATTGTTTTGTAGCACAGTGGTGGATGAAGTACCGGGTACAGCTAAAAGTCAGTGCTCTTCTGTTTATATTTTATTCTAGGTAATCTCTTTTTTTCAAGGTGAAGACAGTGGAACCATGATATACAAATTTAATTGGTTCCACAGGGTTGTTCTTGAGAGAAATCTTCATTAGTTAAACCTATTTTTCCTCATAATAAATAATGTAAATAAAATTCATAATAATTAATAATTAGTTAAATAAATAATGTATAAATTATTAAATTAAATGTCAGACCCCCCACCCCCAACATTTTAAATAAAACACCAGGAAAAACTCTCATCTTTAGAAAATGCCCCTGTCTTATGTTGAGTGCTTGATTTGGAATGTTTTACAATCTATTACAAACTTAAACAAAAAGCAAAGGCTCAACTGCTCCACCAGACTAAACATTTCTCACATTAGACGAAACATTGCTCACACTAGACAAAATATTGCTTACACTACACTAAACATTGTTTAAATAAACAATAATATATCCTAATCACGAAACTGCAAAAGGTAATGGTGTGATGTGTGTGTG
>JAYDZG010000009.1:17568586-17593341 GCA_034509265.1 Microcambeva bendego | reverse complement strand
GCATGGTTTTAGTATAGAGTGGGGTATGATTAGGCCTCCAAGGTAGCCTTGGGGCTGCTTCATTTTTGGCTTTGTAGATGAGCGTGAGAGTTTTAAATTAAATGTGTGCAGCTATAGAAACCCAGTGAAAAGAACACATCAGTGATGTAATGTGGAAGCGTTGAGGTTGGTTTAAAACCAGACAAGCTGCTGAATTTTGAATGAGGTGCAAGTGAATTTTGAATGAGATGCAAATCTTAGTGGCTCCCATGGAGAGAAATGGCAGAATCCTTCTGATGTTGTTGAGGAAGAACCGGTATGATCTTATCATGTGGGTAACATGAGAAGAGAAGGTCAGCTGGTTATCCAGGACCGCTCAAAAATCTTGTACACTATCAATATTACACATATGTAAGTTTAAAGTTCAATGAAATTTGTTCTTCTAAAATCTTGTTTGGAAGCTGGCACCATGATCAGCCATTGTGTGTCGTCCCTGGAGCAGAGAAGGTTAGAAGCCTTGAACGAGTGGTTGCATGGCAGGACTGGGACTAGAACTCTCAACCATTGAGTTGATGGTCCAAAGCTCTACCCAAAAGACAACCACAAGTCTAATACCTTTACTTCTGAGCCACCTGATGCCCCCAGCTGTTAGCATTGTGTGTGGCTAAAACACATACGCTCAATATGTTAATTGTTGTGTCTTAATGACTTTATCAATTGTTTTGTGAAATATAGTGATATAAATAGCGGTATATCATATGTTTTTCTTTTCTCTTTTGCTTGAAATATATATGTGCGTATGCGTCTGTGTGTGTGTGTGTGTGTGTAAGTGTGTGTACACGCTACACTGTCTGTGATGTATAAAAGCCCCTTATTTTGCCAATTAGGCTGTCGCAGAACTGCAGGAAAGCCAGCGATAAATAATGTACTCGTGTCATAGAGTCAGCCACCGTAACCTTTTTCTAGTTCTTTAAGGCGCCTCTTTCAATGGAGCCCCATCTCCATCACTTAGTGAAAAGAGAGATGAAGAGAAAGGGAGAGAGAGAAACTGGGAGAGAGGAAATTGTGGACAATGGACAGTTGCTGGGTTTTGGATCACTTAATGTCTTAAAATCACTCTCCACTTTTTTGTTAGTATTTGCACATTCATGGGGAAAATGAGCAGGAAAATGAAACTGGAAGGAAACATTGGGAAGAGAAAGAATTTTTAGAAAAAAAAATGTACAAATTTTCCTGGATTTTTTATTCATTGCCATTTGAAATGACATTTTCTTGTCACACTAAAGTGCAATCTCTTTAAAGAAAAAATAAAAATAAAATAGACAAGGTTCATTAAACACCCATTGACATTGATTGCTAAAATATTGGAATATGTAAATAAGAAATACATGTTTTGTTTTAGAAAACATTTATTATAAATCTGCATGTTTATATTAACCAAAACTATGACATTCTTCATAAAATGTAACAAAATCAGTTGTCACTAATTAAGCCTCTTTTTGTCTCTGGTGCTATGGGGATGTGCCACATAATTTTTTCTAGGAACACATGTTAAACTTGTACATTGATCATGTTGTGTCACTCCATACACAAATGTTCTTGTCTTTTGTTGATGACAAAATGCATACGGTTGCTGCCTACATGTCAAAGGAGGACTAAAACATAAACCTAAAAAATAGAAACCTCAAATAAACTGTGGAGATGAGGCTAGATTTTATTCAGTCATGTTGTAAGAATCGAGACCACAACATGTCCACCATGTAATTCTATCCATTTTTATCCTGAATTTTCCTTGCAAAATAACTTAAGGCCAAGGTGAAAGGTTTGAAAGGATTAGAGGGACCGATGAAGCGTGAGAGTCTGCATTCTGACCTCTTCAGGCTGCCTCCGCAGGGACAGTCTTCCTCCTCATTCGCCATCGCTCTGATGATATTCACACAGAAGAAGTGAGGTGACTCTGATCTAGCTTCTGATCCGCATCCGTGCTACAAGAGATGAAGTGAAGGAGAGAGAGTGAGGAAAAGAAATAGATGAAAGAGAAAAGGACCCTCTTGTACACTCGGCTGTAATCTATGATTGGGGCATACAATCCGCCTCCATTATCACCTTCAGACTCAGGGGAACGGAGAGAATTACATTGAGCACTGAACGCACCTTGGCTGCCTACACACACACACACACACACACACACAGTTACATGCAGGAGAAAAGTATATAGAGGGCCTTTCCTGAACTAGTCATGTAGCAATCAATTCAGATAAAATGGAAAGTAGGCGAGAGAAAGGGCGAGAGCTTGGAGTCAGCAAGATGCATTAATGACAAAAAAAAGTATATGGCCAAAACTATGTGGACACTTCTTAGGTAATTCAGCCACTCTAATAGCTAAAAATGATTGCTGTCCGATAAAAAACATGTATCTCCAAAAAACAAACTTAACAGGAGAAGCAAAAAAACAAAAACAAAACAATGTTGACCAAGGCTAACAGTGTAAACAAACCACAAAGAGTTAAATTCAGATCCAATACAGCACATTTACCACCGCACATAATTCATCTAAATATTTTTTTTCTAATTTGAAAACGATATTAAAATTACGTTTAACTAGTTACATTTTAGTAAGTTTGCTGGTAGATATCTTACTAGTAAATATGCATGCAAACTACAAGCAAACATCTGCTAACATCTTATTTGAACACAAACTTTCACATGATTCTGATTAATAAAACGATTGTGCTGATTTTAAAAAGAAGCAGAAGTTCCATTCTCACCTTGAAGCTTTGTACTACAGATGAAGCAAACACAGTAAAGTTTATTCTCTTTCAGCTCAACTTAACAAAGTTTTACTGGCATGTATAATAATCAAAACTGTCCAGGTGTTTACACACTGCAGGAATGGAAGAGGACATACAACTGTATTATGTTTTATTTTTTCAACTTTTGAACTCCCTGGTTCAAAACCTGGTGTTGTCACTGGTCACATGGGTGCCACCCTAGCCACTTATATACACAAACTGGTGCACTGAAGTGTTGGTCCAAAGCCCAGATAAAATACGACAGTTATTTCGTACATGCCAAATCAATATTTCTTATCATGGGCCGCTGTGGCGGCTCCTAACCAGAACAGCCAAAAGGATTCACATTGTTAAAATATTAAGCTTTCTTTCATTCTTCTCTTCATTCATTGTGAATTCCATTGCAAAAACATAAATAAATACCTTGAAAACTTTAGTCTGCACAAACTCACTTACCTTAACAGACCCTGACCTCAACTCCACTGAGTTAGAACTCAGAATGCAGCCCAGACCTTGTCTGTGCCAGTACCTGACCTCATTGACTCTTGACTGCATGTGCATGGAATTCCACAAACATAGAAGAAACTAAAGAAGGTATAGATGTAGAATGAAACATATAGTTTAGTTTATATCATTCCTATCTTGAAATACAGTGTCAAGTCACATTATTAATATAATATACAGAAAAATTGGTGTGTGCAGCACAGACAGCAGGAAGTCGGGTTGAGACTCAATCGGGTCCTGGTAGGTATCTAGAGCCATCCTAACTGCAGTCCACCCCACCACTGTTGGAGGGGGAGTGGGGAGGATCCGCAGAGTGAACACGACAATAAAAGTAGCCCCATATAAACTGGGGGAAGGCTGGGTAGTACTTGGAAGTCTTGGTTATGCTCTTCCAATTAATTAAGGGCATTTCTAGCCTTGCTGTTACTTGCAAGGCTGAATTCCTCCATGAGCTATGCGCTGCAGCTATCAAAATTAGGAAGTGGTAATAATAATGTGACTGAACAGTATACAGTGCAGTGACTATAACGTTGGTATTGCATTAGCACTGCTTATCCACCCATTTTTAGATCTTTGCTACTCATGTAAAATACGTATACATCTAAACACTCTAAACACTCTAAACAAAATAAAATAAAATAAAACAAATAATTTTATCCAGATCATCAACACAAATCTGACTAGGATGAAATTTATTAAATAATAATGCAAAACAATAAAAGAAAATCTGTCTATGAATCCTCACACATACAGAACAGGTGTATCACTTCTACACTAATGGTTGAGCAGTGTGGAGTGAAGCATCACCTTCTTTCAGACTCCTCTGAGAGAAAAAAAAAATGACAAAGCTTCAGACTGCTGTACATCCTGGATTTTAGCTATTTCCCACCTACTCAGACAGAGACACATTTGTAATCATTCATACAGTCACACATACTCTGTTGCTCAGGACCATGGAGATAGTCACCAGCTAGAACATTCTGCAACATTTTTCACTGCAAAAACTGCAGTCTTCAACATCTTTGCAACAAGAGACAAGATTCATACTATCTTTTTAAATTATTAAAAGAAATCAGGAGGAATCTCAGTTAAAAAATGCAGAAGACGCAAGCTTAAGCTGAACACTCATGATCTTGATCCCTCTGACGGCACTTCATCAAGAAGCACGACTCAACAACATCTGATAAAATCACATGCGCTAGGGATTTCTATGGCAAACCTTTTTAATGCACTACAAAATGCCACTTACAAGTTTACTGTGAAAAAAGAACCCTTATATTAACCATGTCCAGAAGCACTGTCGACTTCTTTAGGCTATGAAGCATCTAGGATGGACCATCACACAGTGCAAAAGTGTATTTTTGTCAGATGAATCAGCATTACAGGTCTTTTTCCTGTGATGGCAGCACTAATGGAGAAAAGTTCTTAGAGCAACATATGTTGCCTTCAAAATGTCATGTTCTCCTTTCTTCAACAAGACAATGCAAACCAACATGCGGCAAACATTACAAAGTAGATGGTACAAGTACTGGACTAGCCTGTTGGAAGTCCTGACCTGTACCCAATAGAGAATGTGTGGAGAATATTAAAACAAAAAATGTGACAACATTTGTGACTGTTTTCTGGAAGAATGGGACAAAATAAAAGCTAAAACACATTCACATTTTTGCATTTAGCAGCGGCCTTAATCGAAAGTGACTTAAACATGATTAAACATGATTTTGAGTAATTTAGGGTTAAGGGCCTTGCTCAGGGGCCCAACAGTGGCAACTTGGGGCATGAACTGGAAACCTTCTCAGTACTAATCCTGAACCTTAACCACTAGGCCATCACTTGGTTTCCTCGAGACAAAAGAATAGAAGAGAAGTGTGGGGAAAATACTGTGTTTGCAATATTGCAAATTGTTAAATGCTTTACTGTCCCAATTTTTTTAAATTCCATAAATGGAATGATAATTTGGAAGCTGCATTTTGTGTTCACTTCCATTGTCTTATATTGAACTTTATCATCTTATTTTAAAATAATTTAAAAGGTCACGCACACACGCACACACGCACACACACACACACACACACACACACACACAAAAGGTCAAATTTATTACATTTTATCCTTGCAATTTAACCATCAGTGCCCTGTTGTGGTGTGGGAGGCTGGACAGTCACTTACCCTTTCTAAAGCCACTTCGGCATTTCAGGCCTAGCATGGCACCATATTGATATCACTGCATCACAGTTATACAATAACCCAACCATAACAGCATTACAGCTGTATCAAATTACAGCAGCACACGGTGTTTCTATCTGCCAGTGCCTGTCTATATTTTTGCAAAATTTTCATTAAGAGCCATAATAGAAATGTATTGGTTATGAAGTCCAGCCACAAAGAAATTTGTCTGGAGCTCCAACCTCATAAAGTCATTAGTATTGATTAAGCCAGACCACTGAGGAGGTGGCCAGCTCTGATCAGCAAGCAGAGAACATGGCACTCAGAGGAATGATGTCCACTTCTTCATGGCATGGGAGATTGTTCAGGCTTAAAGCTATGTAAATTATGCTTTATTGGTATTTCACTACATTTATACCTTTATGTTAAAATGAAGGGTGGGTTATGTCTTTACTAAAACATATGGAAGGAGATCTAAATCCTTTGCCCTGGGTGAAAACAATTTATTTTCCTTTTCAGCTAACTCTTCCATAACAGATAAGTTCCAACAGAAATGTTCACATTTAATTTAATAGGGACTTTATAGGTTTAATTGTTGATTGAGAAGCATGTGCAATATGACAGTTGCACAATATGACACATGCAATAAAATCATAGAATACACATAAATCGCTGTAGCCTTGAGTGAAATGCAAGGTTTTAAATGGAAATCCGATTAAATGTCTTTGCTGATACATACAATGGATAACTTTGCACATTTCAGGTAAATTGCTCAGATGGACTTCACACAATGTATTTTTATCACATTTCACTTATAGTCATGATCATGATATACAGTATCAGCCCCTTTTTAAGGTCTACAAATACAGCTCTCACCATGTTACCAACATCTAATGCACTTTTGATAATTTTAGTAAAACAACATACAGCTGTTTAGGTTGAGTGCTTAGGCCTAAAACCAAATTGTCTTTGATTCATTAATTGATTTTGTTCAAGATTTGGCCTAATGACTGCAAAGTTCCTTTGCAATTAACATATCTTCCAAGCTACTGCTCACAAAATCTAATTGTGTAACCACAATCATTAAGTTACAGAACAGTAACATAAACCAAATGAAGTTTAGTTCTCATTTACAATGTTATGGAACTGCCTGTGGAATGAGAAAAAAAACAACCAATGTGATTCTACTGTGTTTTACAGTGAAAGCCAATAAATGGCCGAAACATCTTGGTTAGCACAACACATTACGTAATTTGTAAAAAAAAAAAAAGATTTTAGTCTAGTCAGGGTCCCTGCACAGCTTATGAAGACCCCACCCATATACGTATGGTCTGGTTGTCCCGCCCTAGCAAACACAATGGCCAGTTAGTGTCGGCTACAGGGACTGTCACTTGTGACGGCTAGATGACGCCCATCCAACCGGTGGCAGCGGAGTGTTTCAAATACTTTGCCTTGCCACTTGGGCACCTTAACAAGTGCTTTTTGAATTGTTTATAGGATGCACTTTCAAACGTACAAGGGGTTGTCTTGTAGCATTTCCACATGAGTAAATATCACAGATAACACAAGTGAGAAAGATAATGCAATTAAACAAAAACGTCTTGGTAGAATCTCTGCACAGGATTTGTGTGTTGTTTGGCAAAAAGTAACCATAGAGCAAAACACTTCCAAGTTAACTAAATAAAATAAAAGTTATCTGAAAAGATAACTGTAAAAATGGATTTGAGTGTGTACGTTGTGTACATTTTTAACAGGCAGTATCAACATTTTTTACAGTCTCTAAATACATGTATAATACCGGTTTATTGCATAAATTCATGATCTGCTATTAAAAAACACATTAAATACTAACTTGGTGAGAAAACAGAAAATTACTGAAGAAAAGAACTCAATGGCTTGAAGTTTTTAATAGGTCTGCAGGTGCTAAATCGATTAGCAGTTTATCGAGACCAATATAAACCAATTTAAACAGCAACAGATCTGAAACCTAAGAAAATAATAATGAATAAAGTTTTAAAGACAGACATTGTACAAGGGGAATATTTAATAAGGACACCAGGTAAATCCATGAGTTTGGTACATAACAGATCAATACGAGGAAGTAGCTAACTTTGTACTCAAAAAAGACGTTCGATGAAGCTTTGCAAAGCTACTGGGTCCACCGATTTCTTTAATTCTTACTGTCTTCTGTTTGCTTTTCTCCTAAATCTGTGATTTTTGAAAATGTGAGAGAAAAAAAGAAATATGACATGCTCACCAATATTGCCTTTACTTTACAGTGATTTCAGATATTGAAGCTGATTTGCCTAATTAATTTACTTTCTCAGCTGCTAATGGGTGCAAGACACACAGAAACACCCTGGACCGGGGCACCAGTCACAGGACTGCATTTTTTTTTGACTGTGGGAGAAAACCGGAGCTCATGGAGGAAACCCACACAGAAACAGGAAGTTCAATTTATTACAAATATTTTTATTGTTAAATGATAAAAGACCCAATTCAGCCCCACCGTCATTTGCAAATTGCAGTAGATGTGAGCATTGGGGGGTATATTTAACAGTCTTGGCTACATCACATGCTATTGTACTAAAGTGAAGTTCCTCCATTGGTTTATTGTATTAAGGAATGTGGTGAATTTGATTCAATAGGCAATTTTAAAGAGTATTGTTGATTAAACTTCTTTGGGAGTTAGAAAGAGGAAATATAATATCTTTTTAATTTTAATCACTAAAAATAAATATGTATATTTATTTTATTGCAACAAAATGTATTACATACACAAAATGAAGACATCAAACTATTGATGCCACTAGACTCATGGACTGGGGGTGGAAACCCGCGCTGCTGGAGGAAACCCACAGAGACACAGGGAGAACACAAACTCCACACAGAAGCTATTTGGACTGTCCCACCTGGGGATCGAATCAAATTCCCAGGTTGGTGACTCTATTAGCCACAGTGCTGCCCTACATCAACAAATAGTTACAAGCAGGTGCAAGTGCATTTTCTTCTGATCAAAGATGTTGTTTAGACTGGTAAAAAGGATGTCAGGTTAGGCTCAGGACTGTATATGGATTTATATAAAAGTATATTAGACAACACATAAAAAGTGTTTCCTTGCTTGTTTCCACTCACTGATTATAAGAGTATTAGAGTAAGAGCATGAGAGTGGATTAAAGGTTGCGAGATTGGAAAGCTGTAATATTAGCATGCCCTTTCCTGTTCCTGAACAGAATGTGAGAGGTTAAAAACCAGCCAGCTGTGAGCATATGGATTCACAGCTCTGTCTGGCCTTTCACCACTGCACACCTGCCCGTCTGCCTGCCAGTTCATGTTTCCATTTCCGTCCTCTCAGGATAATCTGGTCATTGCCTTTATCGGTTAGCAGCTCTGATACAAGCAGTATGGGACATGCAGACCAAAAAACGGAGACCCCTGGGACGTTCTGAAATGATCCAGAGAGACCGAAGACCATGGGATGCTCCTAAATTATGGCTGTGTTACACCATTTACCGGGTCTCTGTGGGGTTAATGCTGGAAGGGCACATGCTGACATACCTTAAATCTTTGCAGTGATGAATGTATGCAATATGTGTTTGTGCCAGAGGGGCTTTATCATCTCTATTTGAAGGAAAAGTTGTGCTTGATTCATTAGAGAATGAGATGGAGCTCAAGGAGGGGAAAAGACAGTGTTCTTGCAACATTCGGAAGTGTATGATTGATGGCTTAGAGATGCAGGATTCTGAAAACAGAGGTAAAGCATTTTTAATCTGTTAGGGGTTTGTGGAACAACCACTTTATGATCAAGAGCTTTGAAACAGGACTTCTGCATTTTATTCTGAATGATTAATTGTCTGTTTCGATTGGTAAAGAGGTCTATTTAATCATGGTTTGGTATAATCCAGGAAAGGCTGACTATTTGTATAGCAAAGATGAGCAGAGTATATCCAGTTTGTCAGCAAATGCATGAGAAAATGAAAGAAATGTTTAAAAACAGAAGAAAGATTCTACTGGGTTTGCATATTTTTCCCCCTAAAGTGCATAATATCATTAAACAATCCAAGGAATCAAGAGAAATACAGGTACTGGACTCACTTGGTATCCTTATCTGCCAAAATGTCAATTGAAAAGGACTAAAATGCTGAAATGAATAACCTCCATTATTTTTAAAAAACAACAACAATCATTTAACAACAATTACACTAATTTATTACAACCATGCAATTTCTTACCGATGTAGATCTTCCTCAAAAAAAATAAAAAAAATAAAATGAACTGCTGCTCGCAATTCTGTGTTCCTGAATTAATGTACAGTGATACTGAGTTCTGAACCAAACTGTAATTAATATTGGCACTAAAAGTAGTAGAGCAGGCAAGAGGAAAGATGAAAAAAATTGTAGTGTCAGTGCTGGGCTGATGGAGTTTAGCATCGTGTGTGTGCTCATAGGTGGGTGCTCAGTGTGTCTGTATGAGTGTGTGTATGGACATAGGTGAGAAGTGTGTGACTCATTGGCCAGTATTAATCTGTTCCTGTAAATGATCTGACTGGCACTCTGCTCTCCTGTAAGCACCGAATGTCAAAGCGATAAGGGTGTAAGCCTCTTTTTTTACTATATCTCTCTCGTTCCTCCTCTCTCTCTTTCTCTAGCTCTCTTGCACCTTCCCCTGAGGGATTCAGATAAGGCCTGTGTGCGGGGAACCTTCACACCATGCCAAGCACGACAAAAAGCCCCATTATGAGCCTGTCAGAGCTGCTGCTGCTTCAGGTCTTCACCACACACACGTGCAGACGTAGTGCCAAGAACAGTCAGAGTGGATGAGAACGCACGTCACTGTCTTTTTTCTATTTCTTTTGTACTTCTCATGGACATTTGTCTATCATAGTGAATCTGAATGTATTTATTCAACACTTTGTAGATGCATTTTGTCACTGGCAGATGGTTTCATCTTTTATGGGTTGTTCTTGCTCAGCAGGTCATTAATTTTCAGGTTGGCTTAAAAAAATAACTGACATGATTTTGACTCAGTCTTTGTTATTTTTTACTTATTAGGATTGTATCATGTTTTATCACACTATGGTTGCATTCATGACAGTCACTGTAGTTACTCGTTTCAAAAGAATCATCACTTCTCAAGGTTATGTTGAACACAGTCATGGACAATATTTCCAATCCGCTTCCTCAGATGTGTTTGCTGCACTGACACATCGGTTTGCTATCCAGGGTCCTTGCATGACATTTGAAGACCCCATCCAGGAGACACGGTGGCCAGTCTGTGTCTGCTGCACGCACTGTGAATATTACCTGCTAGAAGGTCCCTAGCCAACCAGAGACAGGCCGTAAAATCAAACATCGAACCGTTTAAATAGCATTATCAAAAAATTTTTTAGTTGATCATGCATCACTATGTTCACATCATTAGAAAATAAAAATCTAATATAAAAGTGTTAAACATTTTTAGAGATCCCCTCTAAATAACCTAACAATGTGTTTTAATTAATGAGATAAATTCTCGTATTATCCACTGCTCAAGAATTATGGTAACACTTACTCATCACACTATAACACCAGGCCGGGTAAAGCTCAGTGATTTCAATTTGTTGAGTCGAAACATACACAATAATCCCAAGATTTGGTGCAAATGAGAGGCACCAGTAAAACAACTTTCAAAACATAATTGGTTTAACATGTGATGCCACAGATAAAAATTTTGTCTCATCCTCATTGGTGATACTTTTCTAGTTTTGCTGGTGGGAGGTGGTACTAGCAGCCCTTTCAGGCTGTAGAGATTTAGATTTTAGATTTAGAATACTCTTTTCATCACTTTGCAGTGAAATTTGTTCTCCGCATTTTAACCCAATCCGTGCAGTGAAACACACATGAAAACACCAGTGAACACTAGGGGGAAGTGAGCACACGTGCCCGGAGCGGTTGGCAGCCCTTGCCATGGCCCCCGGGGAGCAGTTAGAGGTTAGGTGCCTTGCTCAAGAACACTTCAGTCGGGACCTGTCGGCTCTGGGAATCGACCAACCTTCTGATCAAAAGACCAGTTCTCTAAACACCAGACCACGGCTGCCTCCAGATGTAGCCCAGCTCGTCCAGGATTACCCTTCCATTGGTGCCATCACATAAAGGCCTTAACATGATGGTTCAAATACTTGTTTGTGGGCCATTAAACATAAAAGGACTTCAACCCAGGAGCAGGGCAGGTATATGCTCCTTTGTGAATGACCTCCTTTGGGCAACTTAAGCATTTTCATAGCCAGTATGTCCACTGCTAGGGACCCAAACCATGGTTCTGTCTTCTCCCACACAGCAGACTAAGTGAACAAATTTGCCTTTTGCAAGTCTACTAGATGGGGGCTAGTTGACAGGTAACATAGCCGAAGGTGCACAGAAAACCTAATGGAATTGATGCACCACCTGGGATGCATTTTTTTTACCGAATTGAGGGTGAAATGAAAGCCCAATGTCCTCTTGTGCCATCATTCACCAGAGAACGCCAGAGTGGTCAGCTCTGTCATTGGTGCCGTGTTCTCTTGATGAGAGCAGGTTTGGGTCAGCTAAGGTCCTGGGAGCCATATACTTGGAGTTTCGCACAAGGCTTTACATAGTAGCCAATCGTCTTCCAGGAGTTCAATACAGCACACTAAGTCACTAAGCAGTGAAATCTCAGTAGGAGACACATTCTAAAATTTCCCTTATACTGTTGCACACTCTCATCTCAGACAAACCCTTACACACATGCAGTGATCTCCATCAGCCTCTTGTTCTTTAATACAATGTAGTGCAGCAGTGGAGGAGAGCAGATTCAATGCTGCTCCTAGCCAATTAAATCTACCAAGGACAAGCAATGGGGACATGGTGGTTTGGTTGTCACATGATTCAGAGGACTACCACCTCAGTCTCAACCAACTCCTCTCTCTTCATTACATGTTCACAAAGCAGGGTTTCAATTACCATACTTTTATTTCATTTATTCTGCTGAATTCAAGATATATTCAGCATATAAAATATATATACATTTAGAATTCAAGCAAAATTAAGTAATTTCAAAAGCATTCACAATTTTATTATATGCACTGCGCAGCTGTTTGGTACAGGAGTAACCTTTCCTGAATATGACAAACATATTACCTTGCTCTGGCTTCCTCAGGTCATAAAAACACAAAAGCAAACTTCTCTTACAAACTCAAGGTTCCGTTAATGTAGCAATGCAATATTCTCCAGCAGTGATCTTATTTACACTATTTGGTAACACCTCATAAAGAAGGAAAGCAGATAATATAAAAATTTGCTTGGGACTGTTTCACTGCCATGCACTTATTTGAATTTGCTCCTGAATAACACCCTTGAAGCATTGAAGGTACACGCTCAGGATGTCACTGCTATAAAGTGCAATTTTGTCCTTTATTTAATGAAAAAGTGGCTCTTAAAATATTTATCCAGACTGAAGGTGCTCCTGGAGTGCTAGTAAGTGCACTCCCTCGCTCCAGGAGCACAAGTTGTAATGTCTTTCAGTGGCAATTAAGCCAACACCCCCTTACTATAATTGGTCTTTTGTTGTGTCACATTCCTGCTAAAGGCTAGTCAATGAGAGTAAACAGGTACAATAACTACTGTACTGTGACAAGTGTATGAATGATAAAAATTAAAAAAGAAGTGGAAATTTTGAATTTGTGCATACTGCTGGGCACAGAATGGCTCGCTGGAGAAAGCAGAGTGGTGCAAAATTCCAGGTGACGTTTATTATAAACATCCATGGACACAATTATACCAATAATGCACACAAGTAAAAGCAGACAAAAGAATGCCTCACAATACACAGACATTGGCTGGATGCCAAAAGAAACTTTAATTGTATATGTTTATCTTTCACATAAATCCTGAACTGTAAAAATCAGGTTACCTTCAGTCTTGTTTCTTATGCTTGTACTGTGTTTATATTGTTGATTCTTTACAATGTGTATTTGATGTATAATGCTAATGAAACCTTTAAGTGTCTATTCTATTCTATCCTATCCATCCATCCGTCCGTCCATCCATCATACAGTGGTGGTACCTCCCCTCTAACCAGGTGAATTGAAATGGCATAATATACTTAAATGGTGCAATGTAAGTGTCCACACAAACTAACCTGTTCTCATTCCAAGACATATCACAAACTAAAAGGTAACGAGGAAGAAAACTAACAAACAAATGGAAAGCCACTGGCCAGCTCGAACATTCACAACAGACAAAAAATAGTTCCAACACTTATACTGGACTACAAACAACCACAAGCATGTTTTACAAACAACAAGCTAGCATTTGACAAACAAGTGAGCTGATAGACTCTGGTGTGGCTTCTGTTTGCCATTTTTGAATATAAGTCCCCACCCCTTGCTTCTGCTTTCCAGCTCCTGATTGGCTAGCAAACAGCGCACCTAGCAGCAATTGGCAGCTGACTGCACCTGTGGAGAGGATGAGTGAGAGGAAGAAAGAGCATGGGGAGGGACACAACGGAGAGAACACACACTCACACATACTGAGATCCCCAGACATGTACCACTGATTATCCACAGATGCACCTTATACCAGTTAGATTGCTCATAGCATATACAAATACCAAATTAGCAGGGGACCAATTGTCAGCTCGAGTGCTGGCCAAGAGAGGGGCATGGCACATAGGAGCACAGAGGGGCTGGATTTGTGACATTGAAACGGACAAGGGTTTATTTCTTACTGACAGTAACTTGTTTGCTTTGCCATGTAGAAAGACGCAGAGAGGATGTGGAAGAGCTAAGTAAATTACTACATTAATTAAATGCACAGTGATTAGGGTATATTGTGAAGTACCTGAATCAAACAAATTGAAGCGCATATCACTATCCAGTGGTGTGTAAGCAGTACTGTTGAAACCTCAGACTCAACCTCTTTTTCTCTCTGTGGAATCAGTCTTAGGAAAGTGGTATCAGTCTAAGCCACATGACAGCGGTATAATAATTGCAAACAATAATATGTCTCCATTTTCTCCTCACACCCAGTTGTAGCTCGAGGCTGATAAAATACTGTACTGCTCTTGCTTTTTTTGAGAACCATTTGAATATTTCTTTGGCAGGAAATCACATTACGGGGCTATTAAAAAGTAATTATTTGTACATAAATTCCCCTGCGAGTCAGCAACAGAATCAGCTCGATATAAAGGCAGTTAGGAGACGCTCTTTATGGGAGCCCGGCGCGTTTATTAAAAAAGCGAACCGCTCCTCCATCATCCGCCGAGCAACTGCGTGTGTCAGCCACCTCATATTTTGCAGCTCATGCTAATGCAATTGGCGCGAGTTTAGCACTGTCAGTGCAGACAAGAGGCGCTTATTACCATTCTTACAAATGTTTATTTCGTCAGATTTGCAAAGGTGGCACAGGCCCTCGACTTTGGTGGCATTGTTGGTATATTTACCCCACATTTGTTACTAATCATGGCAGAGAGCAGGTTTTTCTGTGGCAGGTAAATAAGCCATTGATGGATAAATCATAGATAAAGTAATCTCTTTACTTATGGAAAAAGTCATTCGAATACTTAATACCAATTACATTTAAATATGTTATCAACACTGCAATAAGATTGTATTCACTTAGTTGTGTGAGTTCACACTGTTGAATCACATCAATATGACCCCATGCTAGTATCCAAAGTGTGCAGCATGGACAGCAGCTATACGGGCTGGGACAGACTTAATAAGGTCATTGTAGGTTGTCAGAGATATCTGCAGCCATGCTGCAGTGCATCCCACAGCTTTTGATCAGTGGTCCCCAACAATTATTAATTACGGGGCCAATCTGAAAGAATCAATAATTTGATCTGTCCATTTAACACTTTTAAACTGCTATTATTTTGATTGTTATGTTTTATTGTCACCCGTAGGTGGCAGCAGCATCTTGATTTACCATAAATAGCTCCTTTTACATACAGTATGGTGAGCAATATTATTATATAGTCCCACAGATGCTCAATTGGGGTCAAGTCTGGGAAATAAGGGGGCCAAAGTAGTATTTGAAAGTATTGGTTGGAAGATTCTATCAGCTCCAGAGAAGACAATTTAATATATGGAGGAACATATATACATATATATATGGAGGGTGTCTTCCACAGCTTATGTACTCGGCATACTACCTCATAAAACTGAGCTAAACACTGCAGCCAGGGAAATTAGGAAGTGGTGATAAAAATCTGTATATTCTAAACAACTACTGAATATGTGTTTTAATGGAATCTGATGCTGAACTTTTTGGTCATACATTCAGATTTATTTCAGATAGCTTAGCATGTCTTCCCCTTTCCTTGTGCTCTGCAATCAGACAGCCTTTGTTTGCCTGAAGATTAAGAAAGCTCATTAATGGAGACTCCTGGCTGGCATGAGCTACTGGCAGTGGACTTTGTATCTGTGCTTTAGGTTTACACTGCTTGCTTCAGTGGTAGTTAGAGACCTTTTTGTAAAGAACAAATCAGACACGGTGCCCAGGCGTTCACCTAAGGGGACCACCTGGTCCATCTAACATCTGACCCAGTGCTCTTAAATTTCAGATTGCTTTTCTTGGTGCAAAGATGTTCAATGTTTATGCTGAACAACTTATATCTATTATTTAAATAAAAACAAATTCCAAGTTAGAACCTACCCCAAGTGAAGAAGATCAAATATCTAGAGGTTTTGTTCAGGAGTGAAGAGGGATCATAAGATCATCTGTAGGATAGGTGTGATGAAAAGAGAAGCTCTCAATAATACTGATTGATCTATGTCCATATCCTCACTTACGAAAAAATGAGTGTATACAAATATTCTTTCTCTAGGGGGCTACTAGGCATACTCTCCGTGCTGGGGCAAGGAGCCCAGCAATAAGGGAGGAGCTTTAAGTAGAACCTCAGTTGGGATCCGAGGTCGTTCGTGAATCCTCCCAGGCACTGCCGACTGAGAGGAGGCCTCTGGGATGACCCACTGGAGGGATTTTATCTCCCAGCTGGAGATTCCACCAGAGAAGCCGGTAGAAGCAGCAGTGGAGAAAGATGCCTGGACAAGCAGAACAGAGGATGATGATGAAGAAGATGATGATGATGAAGATAAACAAACTAAGCTCAAATTAATAATTCTCTCCCGAAAAGTTCTGGGTTCTGTATGAGAATTACAGATGTAAAAATAATTGACACTTTTATGAGAGGCACCTGTACTTTTCTGTAGGTTTATTAACACCAACAGTGACACAAATTACACTCTAGCCTATGTCAAACTTGTGGTGCTTTTTTACTTAAAGAGATATTCTAGAAGTCACATGAGCAGCTACACTAGATGATTTATTTGTTGTCCTCTGGTTAATTTACATTTTTTTATTTCACGAATTGTACCCTTATTGCTATCTGAGCAAGATGCCCACTTTTAGAACTGACTTTGTTAATTTTGATGCACCTACAAAATGACTAATGACACAAATGTCAAATTAATATAGTAAGATGAAGATCAAAACCCTTTTTGAGAAAATCTGAAGGGCTTTCAACTTTCTCATGCAACTGTAACCTCACACCTTAACACACCTCACATCCATGATGCTTTCTTCACCATGTTTTACAATTCCCATAACATTTGTATTATTTTGATGTATTAAAAATCAAGTGTTGTCATATCTATCTGATCAATATTGAGCCAACTTAACTGTGGAAAACCTAGGTAGATGTTTATGCTGTTATTTTACCTCTTATTATTTCACAAATTGCACCTGGTTGGATCTTAGCAGAATGCCCACTCTTAGGAGTGGCTGTAGTACTTTTGTAGGTTCATTCACTTATGAATTGTGACACAAATGGCTTATTATTACAAGTAAGATGAATACTAGAACACTTTTTGTGATAAAAAGTGGCTTTAAACTTTCTCATGTAACTGTAAGCTTGCAACCTTGATAATACTGGAAAGTTCTAGGATAATTCTGTATGAGAATTACAAATGTAAAAATGACGGACACTCTAGGCTATGTCTAATCTAATTTTACTAAAGCTTTCCTGCTTTTACTGGCTTTCTGGGATGATTTTTTTATTACTGCGGTGAATCAGATAGCATTTCTCAGATTTCCAGATTCTGCTCTGTTGAGTGATTTATGATCAAGATACATGCTCTGTACAATGTAAACACAATCATACACAACCAAAAGTGGCCTGAATATGAGATCGGTCATTTAACTTAGCACTGCTGTTGGCAGCTGCTCTTAAAAATATATAAATTCTTTATCTAACCACTGATCCACATATCTTGGTACATTGACCTTTTCAAAGAACAGAGGGGTTGTGTGGAATTGGCAAGGGTCACTGACCACTGTGGTCCTGCGGGCGGACAAGACACAGGTGGAGTAATTCCAAACAAACATTATGACCCATCGCTGTCTTGACCTGTCCCTAGCAGTTGGCCTCTCTCTCTCCGGTCTTCACAGCTCAACATGACTCAACATGACTCAACATGTTGGGATTTCCAAGAACCAGTGAATCACACAGCAACTATCGGGAGTGCTGACATTCAAAGAGAGCAAATGAAAACCAATTAGCATGCTCTGCAAAACAATTAGAGCTTGTGGAGAGCACAGCTGATCAAACACCGACCTCCTGGTGCATTCTCAAACCGTCCAGTGTTTGCAGTTAAGGCTCCACCCAGGTTGTTGCAAAGATGGATGTCTGCAAGAAGAGAGTGAGCAAAGTTGTTTGCGGGCTAATGTAGGCATGGAAAAAGAATCTGGGTAAAAAACATGAATTGGGTATTTGCAGTATTGCAGTATTTGAGCAATATAGCAATATGGCTACCATTAACAATTTGGCCACTTCAAAATATTGCTGATTTGAATGCAGAGTAACACACACATTGCGTTATCTGGATCAATGACAGTACTGTTGAATAATACAACTTAAATTGGTAACCGGGTTTATCTCCTGAGAAATGATTTGTTCTCACGTACAGTATTCTCACATGTCTATAAATCAGGTAGGGACCTGCAGCAGCATAAAACTCTGCTGGAAAGTAAAACAGTGACTGCTCTGTGAGAATAAACCACACATGTATTTCTGGATTCCCAAGATCCGTTATCTCTTCAGCTGTCAGACAGCCTGTGTGATTCCATCCTAAAATAAAGCTCACTTATAACCACGTATTATCTCATAAAATATTCCACAGATTTTATATATCACATTATAAAACACAAACCAAAAACCACATCACACAAACCTTCTGGCCCACAAAGTCTTCTTTTCTTTGATGCTGTAGACAAGTTTACAATTTTCCCCAGCATATTTTAAATTCCTAAACCTGATATTTCTTGCAATCTTTGTTGGCATCCCACAACACTATCCACATGCAGCAGATCTTTAGTCCTCCAGTGCTATCCTCCTTGCTATTTTTTTTAACAAAGCAATGGACAATATAGGAAAAATGCTTCTCCACTGCACAATTCAGACCCATCATCTCAGGCTGGCTTAGATTAGATTTGGATGGATGGATGGATGAATGGATAAATACAGGCTTGGAGAGAGTATCTAATTGTACAGCATACTCAGATGTTTTAGTAGTATTCAGTGATTGGCAGGACAATGTACATACTCTGTGTCTGATCTTTGAGAGACTGCAGAGAGACAAATTTGAACCTAGTTAAAAGGGAGTTCCCAAGCCCCAGTACTTGCTTGCTTTTGCAGGTGTTTAGTCATGGTAGGTTATTACAGGGTCTTTTGACTTTATTTAAGTTGACTCTACTTTGGCGCTTATGTAGCTTTGCTCATGTATGGGGTTGTTTTCTTTCTTTATCAATATTGCCTTAATAATTAATGCTTTAATATTTTTGAAATGAAAGAAGCCTGACAAATTAGACTTAATATGTCATCAATTATCAGTGGCCAGGGCCAAAGATGGCAATTCACAGTGACTTGCAACCCAATCTAATTTAGCTTAAAAGGATAATCAAATAAACTGCCTAAATCCAGTGTGCTAAGCTTGTATATAAAATTAGTCAAAACGTCAGTCATTTATAATGCATTGAGAACAACACATTGTAATAATTAGAGAGCTGCACTTACATATCTTTCTTTTGTGGCCTTCTTTTTGTTTGTATAGCCCTTAATTGTGTTCAGAAAAGACCTGACACAAGAAATACGGTCAAAGCACATGGATTAGTGGTTGCCTTAATACCATATTAAGCAGACAAAGAATAATATAATCTGCAAAAACCTCTTCTTCACTTTCCCGTGAGACCTGCTCATGGTCCCAAAGGGCTTTGTGAGTAATATATTTGGACTCTCAGGATGAACTAGGCTCTGGTGCTTGTTTAGAAATGTGCAGAGTAAACTGCAAACACAGCATTCACAACAATGCTTAATGGCATCCTACTCTATAGTCTTCCTCTCTATTTGTGTTTCTCTAGCTTTTGTGTTCAGCTCCTGAGATCAGTTGCTATTTTCTGTTCTTTTAAAAAGGTGAAGGCAATTTATGGGTTTATTGTTTTTACTAAAGTATCTATCAAGTGTTAGTTTATTTTGTGACTGATTTGTTTCTAGAGCGGCACAAGTTTTCCATAGCAAGTAAAATATATTCCAGCTCTACAACACCTGATACAAGAAATAATGGCTTGATGTTAACAGCTCAGTTGCTAAATCAGTTCCATTGAGAGTAGGGGAACCTTGGGAAACCTTGAAACTCTAAAAGGCAGTGGACCTCCAGGACCAGCAATAAAAAAACCCTGTCCTAAAGTAAAAGTGTGTTTTACTTTTATGGACAGATGGATATGGTAGCTTGGTCATTTATGTAGACATCTGAAATATATCCTTTGTTTATATTTTCAAATCGATCAGCCCTTTAATATAGTGCCAGAGCCAGCCACAGACATTAATCACAGACAGACAGCAGTGAGTCCGGATGGGAGTGTTGGCATGGATATAATGTAATGCTGGCTGTGCACATGATTGGAAAGAAGTGGTGTGTAATGAGCGCATGGATCAGAGCAAGGCTCAGAGAGTCCGTGGTCTTATAACAGGTCTTTTCCATGGAAGTTTTGCCACGATTATCGAGGTACCTGACGGAGAAGGCAGGAGCTTACCTGTTCTCAGAGCGCAATATGAGGACCGGGCCACAGACCAGATTTCGCCGCAGCATAAATCCCTCATAATTGACTGCAAATCTGAGCACACTACTGTTGATCATAATCCCAAGCTTTACTTCCTTTTATGTGTGAGCATAGCTGCTTATGCTTGCTAAGACTTTAATAAAAATAGTATTACCTGTAAACTCCCAAAAGTTTAGTAAAAGCTCCAGCTACTTTCTGATAGTTGAAAATGTTTAAATTAACCAGCAGTTCTAAATATATATTAAAAAGGGGTTTAAACGTTGTACTTGGTACTGACATTCTGTCTGCTAACTTTAGCTAATTTATGCTAAATGCGTTGACTTATTCCCTATGACATAATCCCTATTGCCTTGCTAGCATAAACATAAAGGTTGTGAATCCTTGAATATAATATTCTAGTTAGTCCCGAATTAGCTCTTTTTGCACCACTGCCTTTTCAGCATTTTTGGGACATAGCTGTTGGAATTAACAGCCATGTGAATCCTTTCGGCTGCTCCCTTTAGGGTCGCCACAGTATATCGTGGTCCTATTATTATTGATTCAACATGGTTTTTATGCTGGTGGCCCTCCTGATGCAACCCTGCTATTTATCTGGGTTTGGGATTAACACTACAGTAGTTGTTTGGGCATCCTATTGGCGCCCTGCTGTCAAGTGGCCAAGCTGAGTTTTGAACAGGAGAGTATTAATGATCTAGTGGAAAATCCCACTGCTGCACCTGGGTACAGGTCAACCATATCCATTGGAGCGTTTAATGGATGTACCAAAAAAAACAACAACCAATAACTGTATAGACATGCATATGGTATTATAATTTTGTAATTTATATTTTGTAATTTTTTGTGATTTGTTTTCATTTTATATAATGAAGTCATGAAAACCCCCAAAATATATTTGAAAAAAAGCTTATTTCATTATTATTATGTCTTTGGAAAAGAGAGAAAGATTCAGCGTCAAGTCCCTAGCTGTGTTATCAGACAAGCCAGTAAACAAAAACAAAGACAGCAATACTGGTGTTAGTAATGGAGTCATGTCAACACAAGAGCCGTCAAAATGCAAAACATGCTACTACTGGGCCATTATCTAAGACACAATACATCTCAGTGTGTACAATATTTCAGAGGGTCATTAAAAAATATGTGACAATCCATCCCAGGACAGCACCCTATATAACTAATTCACTTATATACATACACTGACTGATTATATCTTTATCAATGCACTTGCTAGTAGATGGAATGTGCTAGGGAGCAAGTGAACATTTGATGATAAAAGTAGGAAAAATGGGTCAGAGTGTCACCAGACCTACAGCTCTTGTGGGTTGTTCCCAGTCTGCAGTTGTCACCTATTTATCTATCAAAAAGTGATCCAAGTAAGGAACCAGCAAAAGATTCATTGGCAACTGATGCACATGGGGAGCAAAGGCTGTGTGGTCAGATCCAATATATGAACAGATTTCGAATTTACAACATTCAACTGATAGTTTAAATCAAACTTACTTAATTAAGGGTCAAATGCATTGCTTAAGGTCTTAATAATGTCTCCCTGGCTGTGTTATGGTTTGAACCAGTGACATTGTAGTACTAGTACATTAACATCTAGGCTGCAACGGCCCATGAAGGAATTCATGTTTGGTGAGCTGGCTTAGTGGGTAAGCTGTCTGTTCATAGCAGCAAAATTTAAAAACTCCCAATCTCTTTCACAAGTATCCCCTTGGCTACTAGACCTGTCCTTGAAAACCACTGTTTTTTATCGTTATATTTATTTTTGCAATTATAATTTTATTTCCTAAATAAGTAAGTTTTGTAACTTCAAATATTCATATTGTGTTATGCCAATAAACCTACATTTGAGATGAGTTGAATTTGCTGTGTCCAAGTAGTGCAATATTTCAAGGTAAGAATTAAATGTATGCTTATTTTTAAAATAAGCACTTTGGTTAATAATAGTATAATTTGTCACAATCATTTGTGAGCTCTCATTCATGTGAGTCTTATTACATGTTCACTAAGATTGCTTGCATTGACTAGTCAGCTACCCTTAGTTAACAAACAAGTAGTTAACATTATGTTTATGTGAACTCTAGAAATCTCTTTCTCCTTAGATGAGTTATGTGCATTGGTAAATGTACCCTATCTAAAGTGCAGTATAGTGGTATATCTGTAGTTTGTTTGCACCATTAAAGTTTTTTTTTTCATTTTCCTAGTAAGTTGGGTTTTAAGACATACATATTTTTCACCAGTTGTGGAAAGATACAACTGAGAAATTAGATATAAAGAAGATAAAATGGTAATGCATACATATGATTAAAATAAATAATTAAATAACTACAAATAAATATACATTACGCTCAGTTTTTGTAGCTTTTCCGGAGGCATCTATAATGATAAGAGATTGTGATGATAATAAAAGAACGATTAACCACAGAAATTGTGCGAATTTGTAAATTAAGCCGGGACGTTTTATGTTGTAGAAGGTCTTTCAGGCATCTAATAATGGTTTTACTGTGTAAATGAGAGTGAGAACGATGTTCCAGAAAAGGTCGTGACATTTATATACTTAAGCAAATGATCAGCTTCTATGCTGCTAGAAAAATGTGGTTGTTCTCATGCATAATTTGACTTGACCCACGACTTTGCAGGTGAGTTATAGAGCAACACTGTGGCACAGCAGGTAGTCCGACCAACCTGGGGTTGATCTCTTATACTACTCTTTATTATATTCTCTTGGCTCATGCACCCATACAAAGCCACTCTCCCCTGGGTGAATGGGAGCTGTAGTAATATTGTCATGCCACTCACTGAAGTGACTCTTTAATGCAAGTGTGCCACCCAGCTGATGAAAAGACCCAAAATTGTTTAAGGGCCCACATGTCACAGTTTTCTTGTGGTGGGGTTTGAACCCTCACCAGTAAACACACTATACAAAACAGCTGTCTTCACAGCTACAACCTAACACATACACACAAATAAATGCACACACATACACACCTTTGTAAAGGGGCAAACAGAGGCAGATGCTGTTACCGACGAGTCAGCATGAAGCCCACTCACTTTTTCTTTGCACATCCACACACTTATCTTTGGTACAAAAATCTACAGCTTTGTAAATACGTGTATATTTACACAGACAACATTTCTGATACCTTAAAAGATGCTTCAGATAGGTAAACAGGCTACCCATATTGTTGGTGAGTGCATTTTTTAACACTTCAGCAATTATGGTTATTTAAATTGTAACAAAATAGAAATAGAAACAAAACAAATAGTTTGATTACTATATCATATTGTAATTGTATACACTGTATTATTTTGGGTTATTACAATTTGAGTCAACGATGTGAAATGCAGAGAGGGTATTTTTGGTTTATGCAAACACTTACAAATGAGCAGAATTCTGTTTATTACAGTAGTCGGTCATGTTAGCACTCAGCATGCAAGTGACAGGGTGGACTAGTAATCCAAAGGACACTGGCTCAAACTGGTAAGTTGCCCCTGTTGGGCCCTTGAACAAGCTCTGTGTGCACCGTAAATGAAATGAACTTTAATGTAAATCAGAAAAAAGTTGTGACAGATTGGAAATTGCAAATAAAATAAAAATTCAGAGTTTCCAACACCAAGTTTGACATTTTAGTTGATTGCAGATTGTTTGAATGGAAACTATTTCATGTTTGTCTTCTAAACTTTATTTAATTTGCAAACAAACATCCATTCAGAGTCAGAGTCTTTATTGTCATTTCAGATACATACAGATAATAATTAAAATGAAAGATTGTTTCCCCGGACCACAAGGCAACACAACAAAAGTGCAAAACAATACAATACACAGTGCAGATACACAATAAAATAAATACAAGAAGGTCTATAATAGATACATTTCTAATCTAAACATTTCTAAACGACTAATTACAGTTTTTGTCAACTGCTTACACACAAAATTTTTGCTTGTCACACAACTTTCTTCAAACACCATAACCCCACACCAAATCTGCAAAACCATACACTAATTCTCAGTGTCTGACTCAGTTTTCAATTTCCTAAAACACATTTTGCAAAACTCCACACACAATTTTCTACCTAACACACAAAATTCAAACATGAAGTTACTTGAATTCCTTTTTCAAACACAACCAATCAAAATGCCACACTAAATCACTAATGCTTCACCCTCACTCCTCACATGTGCAAACACTCATTACTT